>CAUYRT010085871.1:0-22655 GCA_963574885.1 Lepilemur ruficaudatus | reverse complement strand
GAAACAAATTAATCGGCCAACTAAAAAAATATATATATAGAAAAAAAATTAGCTGGGCATGGTGGCACATGCCTGTAGTCCCAGCTACTCGGGAGGCTGAGGCAGAAGGATCGCTTGAGCCCAGGAGTTTGAGGTTGCTGTGAGCTAGGCTGACACCACGGCACTCACTCTAGCCCAGGTAACACAGTGAGACTCTGTCTCAAAAAAAAAAAAAAAAAAAAAAAGAAATGCTGGACTTAAATGGGACTCCAGAACAAATGAACCTAACAGACATTTATAGAACACTCTACCCCAAAGCTAAAGGATATATTATATATATTCTCCTCATCAGCACATGGGACATTTTAAGACAGATCATGTTAGGCCACAAAACAAGTCTCAGCAAATTTAGAAAAAACTGAAATCATACCATGTATCTTCTCAAACCACAGTGGAATAAAACCAGAAATCAATTCCAAGAGGAACTCCCAAAACTATACAATACACGGAAATTAAACAACCTGCTATTGAACAATCCTTGGATCAATGATGAAATCAAGATGTAAATCAAAATTCTTCAAACTGAATGACAAAAGGGATACAAGATACCAAAATCTCTGGGACATAAAAAAGCAGTGCTAAGAGGGAAGTTCATTGCCTTTAACAACTATATCAAAAAGACAGATAGGTCACAAATTAACAACCTAATGTCACACTTTAAGGAACTAGAGAAAGAAGAACGAGTGAAACCCAAAGCTGGCAGAAGAACAGAAATGACAAAGATTGGAACAGAACTAAATGAAATGGAAACCAAAAAAGCAATACAAAGGATCAATGAAACAAAAAGTAGTTTCTTTGAAAAGATAAAATCGATAGACCAGTAGCTAGATTAACCAAAAATAGAAAAGAAAGGATTCAAATAATCTCAATCAGAAATGACAAAGGAGACATTACAACTGATGCCACAGGAATATAAAATATCATCTGTGACTACTATGAAAACCTCTACGCACACAAACTAGAAAATCTAGAGGAAATGGATACGTTTTTGCAAACACACAACCTCCCAAGCTTGAAGAAAGAGAAATCCTGAATAGACCAATAACTAGTAGCAAGATTAAAACAGTAATAAAAACTCTCCCAGCAAAAAGAAGCCCAAGACCAGATGGATTCACAGCCAAATTCCACCAGACCTACAAAGAAGAACTAGAACCTATCCTGCTGAAACTGTTCCATAACATTGAGAAGGAGGAAATCCTCCCTAACTCTTTCTACTAAGCCAGTATCACACTGATACTAAAGCCAAGAAAGGATACAACAACAAAAAAGAAAACTATAGACCAATATCCCTCATGGACACAGATGCTAAAATCCTCAACAAAATACAAAATCCATCAGCACATCAAAAAGATAATTCACCATGATCAAGTGAATTTCATCCTAGGGATACAGGAGTGTTTGACATATGCAAATAAATAAATGTGATTCACCACATAAGCAGAATTAAAAACAAAAGCCTTATGGTCATCTTGATAGATGCAGAAGAAAAGCACTTGATAAAATCCAGCACCCTTTCATGATAAAAACCCTCAACGAACTAGGAATAGAAGGAACATATCTCAAAGTAATAAAAGTCACATATGACAAATCTTCAGCCAACATCATACAGAATGGAGAAAAGTTGAAAACATTTCTCCTAAGAACTAGAACAAGGATGCCCACCATCACCACCTCTATTCAACATAGTACTGAAGTCCTAGCCAGAGCAATCAGGCAAGAGAAAGAAATAAAGGGTATCCAAATTGGGAAAGAGGAGGTCAAACTATCTCTGTTTGCTGATGATATGATCTTGTATCTAGAAAACCCTAAAGACTCTACCCAAAGACTCCTAGAATTGATAAATTCAGTAAAGTCTCAGGTTACAAAATTAAAGCACACAAATCAGTAGCATTTCTATACACTAATAACAGTCAAGCTGAGAGACAAATCAAGTACTCAAAACCATTTACAATAGCTACAAAGAAAATAAAATACCTAGGAATACACATAATCAAGGAGGTAAAAGATCTCTACAAGGAGAACTACAAAACACTGATGGAAGAAGTCATAGATGACACAAATGGAAAAACATCTTATGCTCATGGATTGGATGAATCAATATTGTTAAAATGTCCATACTATCCAAAGTGATTTACAGATTCAATGCCATTCCCATCAAAATACCAGTGTCCTTTTTCACAGATCTAGAAAAAACAATCCTAAACTTCATAAGAACCACAAAAGAGCCTGAATAGCCAAAGCAACCCTAAGCAAAAAGAACAACACTGGAAGTATCACATTACCTGATTTCAAATTATACTACAAGGCTATAGTAACCAAAACAGCAATGGTACTGGTACAAAGGTAGACACATAGACCAATGGAACAGAATAGAGAACCCAGAAATAAAGCCATATAGCTACAACCAATTGCTTTATGGCAAAGGAAGCAAAAACATATATACACTGGGGAAAGGATGCCCTATTCGATAAATGGTGCTGAGGAAATTGGATAGCCATATGCAGAAGAATGAAACTGGATCCCTATCTCTCCTCTTCTTAAAAAAATTAACTCAACATGGATTAACAACTTCAATGTAAGACCTGAAACCATAAAAATTCTAGAAGAAAACAGGCTGGGCACGGTGGCTGACACCTGTAATCCTAGCACTCTGGGAGGCCGAGGTGGGAAGATCGCTTGAGCTCAGTAGTTTGAGACCAGCCTGAGCAAGAGTGAGACCTTGTCTCCATTAAAAAATAGAAAAAATTAGCTGGGCAACTAAAACAATAGAAACAAAAAATTAGCTGAGCATGGTGGTACGTGTCTGTAATCCCAGCTACTCAGGAGGCTGAGGCAGGAGGATTGCTTGAGCCCAGGAGTTTGAGGTTGCTGTGAGCTAGACTGATGCCACGGCACTCACTCTAGCCTGGGTGACAGAGTGAGACTCTATCTCAAAAAAAAAAAAAAATCTAGAAGAAAATATAGGAAAAACCTTTTTGAACATTGGCCTAGGCAAAGAATTTATGACTAAGACTCCAAAAGCAAATACAGCAACAAGAAAATAAATAGAACTTAATTAAACTAAAAAGTTTCTGCACAGCAAAGGAAATGATCAATAGAGTACACAGACAACCACGAGAATAAGAGAAAATATTTTCAAACTATACATCTGACAAAGGACTAATAACCAGAATTTGTAAAAAGCTCAATCAGCAAGAAAATAATAACCCCATCAAAAAGTGAGCAAAAGATATGAACAGATCTTTTTCAAAAGAAAACAGACAAATGCCAACATATGAAAATATGCTCAACATCACTAATCATCAGGGAAATGCAAATTAAAACCACAATGAGACATCACTTTACCCTTGTCAGAATGGCCATTATTATTATAAAAACTCAAAAAGCAATAGATGTTGGCATAGATGCAGTGAAAAAGGAATACTTATACACTGTTGATGGGAATGTAAAGTACTACAACTGCTATGAAAAACTGTGGGGAGATTACGCAAAGAATTAAAAGTACACCTACCATTTGATCCGGCAATCCCCCTACTACTGGGTATCTACCCAAAGGAAAGGAAGTCATTTTATAAAAAAGACATCTGCACTCGAATGTTTATAGCAGCACAATTCACAATTGCAAAGATATGGAATCAACCTACATGCCTATCAACTGACGAGCACTTGGATTAAAAAAAAAATATCGGGGCCAGATGTGGTGGCTCTTGTCTGCAATTCTACCACTCCTGGAGGCCAAGGCAGGAGGATCACTTGAGGTCAGGAATTTGAGACCAGCCTGAACAAAAGCGAGATCCCATCTCTACTAAAAATAGAAAATATTAGCGAGGCGTGGTGGCATTCGCCTGTAGTCCCAGCTACTCTGGAGGCTGAGGCAGGAGGATCACTTGAGCCCAGAAGTTTGAGATTGCTGTGAGGTAGGCTAATGCCACGGCACTCTAACACGGGTGACAGAGCGAGGCTCTATCTAAAAAAAAAAAAAAAAAAAAAGGTATATATAAACCATGGGGTAATACTGAGCCATAAAAATGAAATAATGTCTTTTGTAGCAACTTGGATGGAACTGGAGACCATTACCCTAAGTGAAATATCTCAGGAATGGAAGAACAAACATCACATGTTCTCACTTATAAATGGGAGCTACATATGGTCATAAAGTCGTGTAATGGACATTGAAAACTAAGAAGGGGGAGAGTGGTGGGGTGAGGGATAAAAATCTATCTATCATATACAATGCACATTATTCTGGTGATGGGTACGCTAAAAGCCCTGACTTCAGTATTATACAATGCATGCATGTAGCAAAAAACACTTTTACTCCCTAAATCTATTGAAATAAAAAAAATAAAGGCATCAAGTAACAGATCTGCAGTAGCGCTTTCCGTTCTTAGGCCACTTTGCTTAAAACTAAGCTAAAAAGGCCCATTTTTTCTTTCATATAGTAGTTTTGAAAAATTATCATATCTAGTAATATTTCTTGATTATATGTGTCAATAAAAGTAAAAGATTAATGTGTTTTCCAGGCAGTTGATTAAAATTTTACAAAATCTATTCATGTACCCAGGTTTTAGTATAACTTAATATACACCTATTTTAAAAATTAGACAGAACTAGTACTCATGCATAAACACAATTACTTTGGGGAGTACTTGTTATTCATATCACATTTTTTAAATATACTCACAGGAAAAATTTCCTAAAATTCTTCCTGTATTCATTCATATTTAGACTTGTTGATTTACTCTATGAGATTCAGATTAAAAAGTCTTGTTTTGTGCAAAATTCACCAGGTTTTTAAAAATTACAAATACAATTGTTCTCTTTGTTTCAGTATAACAGGTGTAGCTATAAAAGAATATAGCTACAATTTCTGTTATTTAGAAATCAAATAGAATCAGCTCTTGTTTAAAAAGCTTTCTCTTTACTAATTTTTAAAATGTACTGTTATTTAAAGCTAGATATATACAGATAAGAATATCTTATCAATATTCTTTATCATTGATAAGATAAAAATCTTAAGTGAAAATAGAACATTATGACAATTTTTAAAAAATACATTTCCAAGCAAACCAGTATACTGACTAATATTTTGTACATATCTTTATTAAAACCCCTAAAAATGGGTAACAGATACCAGAAAACCTTAGAAATCTGACATGTATCTGGAAAGATGGTAAACTCATTTTGAAACAAAATCCTTTCTTGACAACTGAGCATACTCAACTACTAGAGGTACACGCTAGTTCTCCAGGTTTTGGAGAGGCAGATTCAAGGAAAAAGGAAGATAAGTAAAGCATTAAAACTAACACACAGACTGAATTTGCAATGGAATAGGACAAGGAAAAGAGTGACACACGCAAAAACATGGAAGCACTGGGAGAGAAACTACCAAGATTGGTCAGATTTTATTTGGTCCTCACATCAAACTAAGGAATATCCTGGGTATATACTAAAAGAGAATGAGAGATAATAAAGTTGGGGCAAGAAGAATTCTTGATGGGCAATGTGAATATTCTGTATCTTGAAATGAGATGAAAAAAAAATTTTTAGTTCCATGTTTTCATTGTGCTTTTTTATTATCAAAGGGGAAATTGGTCTTACTAATACTGTATTATAATAGACTTAGCATATTATTTTTAGTCTCTGCTTTGGAGAGAGAGGTAAAAGGCTCTATACTCCAAACCAAATAATATAGCCAGTAAAGCCAATATTGATTTTTTTCTTTGAATTTTTAACTAAAATATAAATATTAATAGTTATAATTTGATAAGTTTTATCTATTAAAACATGAGGTTCTTGGACATTGAAGAAGAAAATTCATATGAATTCAATCTGTCTACATTTCCACGGAAGACATACTAAACATCAAAATCAGGCTCTTAACTATCCTTTGACAAGAATATTTCCCTCTCTAATATTTTGTTAGTAAAAAGATATGCCACTATTTTGCTTTGGGCTAGATTATATTATATAAATAAGGCTGATCTACGAGATATTAAATAAAAGATTCAGACTGGTTCAAAATTGCTATCTCTCTGCAACAGAAAGAGGAGAGTCCTTTTTCAAGGCCTTGTTGAATTCTCAAATATAGTTTGACTTGTTAAAAGCCAAGGTATGTGAAAGTACAAGGTATGTTTACATGATAAACAGCAAATATAGCAAAAAAAATCAAGTTATAATCTTTTTTTAAAAGTATGAGTTTCTAAAAAAGGATAAAGTCCTTAATTCTCACTTCTGCTTTATGATGCAATTTAGAGAATATAATCTCTTGGATTCAGTCTTTTAATAAAATAAACCTAAGTATAAATAGAAAAAGGTACTATGAATTCCTTTTGAAAGGAAAGACAACAATAAACATAAATCTTTTTTTCAAAATGATTTGATGGCTGTATAATTACCTCTGGGCTAATATCACATTGAGTTGAAGCTGCCCCGCACTTGAGCCTGAGTTTTGCCACCAGTTGCTCTAAGTGTTTAACTTCACTGAAGCGAAAAGCTGTTTTTCCTTTGATGCTAATGATGACAGATTTTCTGGAATCATTTGTCTTATCTATAGCTAAGACCTGGAGGGTAAAAACATATATAAATGAATCGTATTTTCCCTTATTGTTGATTCTTTCAAGTAAAATGTGTTTGGCTTACTCTTGTGTGGCTAAAAGCTTTGGTCCATGGTATGACTTCTTAAGAAATAGACTTTGGCCATGTGCAGTGGCTCACGTCTGTAATCCTAGCACTTTGGAAGACTGAGGTGGGAGGATCACTTGAGGCCAGGAGTTACAGACTAGCCTGAGCAGCACATTGAGATGCCATCACTACAAAAAAATATAAAAAATTAGCCAGATATGGTGGTACCCTCCTGTACTCCCAGCTACTTGGCAGGCTGAGGCCAGAGAATTGGTAGAGCCCAGGAGTTTGAGGTTTCAGTGAGTAATGATGATGCCATTGCACACTGCACTCTGATGCCTGGGCAACAGAGCAAGACTTTGTCTCAAAAAAAAAAAAAAGAAAAAAAAGAAAAAAAAGAAATAGACTTTGTGTACTAGTTGCAACAGAGATATAAGTAACCTCAGTGCAGGTTATTTCACTTCTCAAAGAAACGGTTTAACTAACACCTTTAAAAATGACAACACAAAAACACAACACAAAAAGTAAGAATTCTATAATGAATACTGACAATTTATTTCTGACTTACACAAAAGCTATGAATTCTATTTTTCTGACCAAGTACATCAAATGTGAGAGTCTAAGTTTTGGTATTCATGTCATAAATATCTGAATGGTAAAGCTCCATTCTGCATCATTCTAAGCCCTTGTCTTGTTCTTAAATTTTTAATTTTTAAAAATTTTCACTTTCAGTAACAGCTGTAAGCCTTCACTAAAAGAAACAGATAATTTCTCAGAAGCTAGTACTTACCCTGAAGAATAATATTGAACTTAAAAATGATTATTTTAAATTACTAAAGGGATACTGCATGTTGAGTTTTTAATAATTTATAGAATTAAAGGACATTTTACTCTGAAAAACATTTTCAAACTAAAAATTGATATGTAACCAAATTTTTATTACCTCTCGTAATGGAATGATTACACTACATAGACTGCCATCTTGGCTAGCAAAGCAGATATAGTTTTCTGAGATGCACATTTTTCCATGAGTATTGAAGTGGCTGAATGGTACCCATAGGTAACATTCATGTACTTCTTTCAATGTCTCTTCTTTGGGCAGCCTAAAAAAGGCATTAAATTGCTCACTGTGGGCTCGATTTTCTAAACCTCTGTAGGAAAGGAAAAAAAAAAAAGGATGAGACACAAATAATGAATTTTAAAGTGTATACATGACTATATCAATTAATCTAAATACACTGTAAAACAGATTAAACACTAAATGCTATGTTCTTTGACAAATTCTGAAATAGAAAAAAGCACAATGATTCCTAACAAACTCATTTTGTTTGTTCTTTTTTTCTGATTTCATTTTATGAATATATTAAAATGAACAAAAGTTAGAGATGATGTAGGTCTTCAAACCATCTGTTAAGGGGTGATTTGCTAGAACACTACTATTATATTATCATATATTCATAATATATGAGTATGGCTAAAACCAATCTTGGCAGACAATAATTTTCATATCTGGTTACCAGAAAATCAAGAAAGTTATCCAATATAACTAAACAATGAAAATTTATGGCATCAAAATTTAGAGGGGAAGAATAGTCCATAAAAGAGAATACTGAAAAATGAAATAAAAATTTGAATGTTTAAAAAAATCCAAAGTAGAGGCACGATAAAACAACACTGTTTGCACATTGCTGGGCACAGGATAGGTGTCAATACATACAGATGACTTGTTAACTGATACATATAGAAATAAAAAGCAAATAAAGCCATTTACTTGCTTTAAATAGTATAGTTTTTCTAGGAGCACTAAACACTTGTGCTAAGCAGCAATGCCATCTGGGATAGTAAGTAAATTATGCAAGTTCTAACTCAAATCCAACAAAGTTAAAACTAAATTCATCCTTTCTGCCTATACTATTTAAATATGTGGTATTTCATTATGTCTTTCAAAATAATGCTGATAAATAAGAACAGAAACCATGACCATGTTAATTTTTACCTCACTTAAACTGTAATTTGATGAGTTATTTCGTTATCATTTAAAAAGATGAGGTCTACTTATGTGAATAAAAAGATGTCCATGATATATTATTGTAAGGGGAAAAAAAGCAGATTGTAAAACAATATGTAAATATTCAGACACATTGATGTTTTTTGGAAATATTTTAAAATTCATGCATGAAAAAGCCTGGAAAGATATACACTAAACTTAACTATCATCATTATGCTTCTGTATTGTTTAAATTATAGAAGTAATACATATTTGTAAAAACAGTAAGCAGAAGCAACAAAGATATTCTATTTTAGAAAAAAGCCATTTGGAGACTAAGTCCCAATAAGTTATTACTCTTTTTCACTTATTAGAAAAAAAGATTTTACACATATATATATGATTTTCAATAGGCTCTCTTAAAATTGCACATAGACAAAAATGAATTTACTATATCTCATTTAAATACAGAGTTGGTAATGAATAACTCATTGATAGATGGCCTTTTAGACTGTATTTTAAGGGAAATAAAATAGCTAGAAAGTTTTATGCTTATGGTGATCAAGGAGCTAACTACAAAAACAAATGCTCAACTATAACATAACACAAACAGGATTCTTAATCTTTATAGAGTTCTATTTATATAAATCATGCATACTGAGACCTAATTTTGGTAACAAAGTATAAAAAATTCACCTGGTTGATCTAATTTCCAGAAAAGCAGGCAGGCTCACAAATAAATCCTTATGTATATGGATTTTAGGAATGGTTTAGGAATAGGCAAGGGGAACAACTATACCCAATTAGGGCTATGTAGTAATCATACGACCTTCCAGGTCACTTGTTCTGGTCTATCCATAGGACTTGGGCTTAGCTTCCTCTTACACTTTTCCATACAGTCATCCTCCTTGCCAGAAGCTGCTTTCACTAGCTATTTCTGGATCCTCTCCTCTACCCCTCCTTTTTGGCATGCTCATTTCAGTCAACTGTTCTGAGTGTTCAGTAGGATGAAAGGGCTCCGGTCAGTTTCAGCAAAAAAGCTATCAGACAGATACTTCTGAAGTAGGCACTAATAATGATTAACATTTACCTAGTGTTTTTATTTTACAAAGTGCCTTCACACACGTTTTACTCATTCCTCACAAAGTATCTTGTGACATAGAAATGACAGATGAGGAAACTGAGGTCCTGAGAGACCATGGCTTGTCTAAGGGTTGCTCTACTTTCATTCTAAAGCCCATGCTCCACTGACTCTACTAACTTGCTTCTACTAACTTGCATCATAAAAAATTATGTCAATAAATTATTAAAACAATAAACATATTTAATAATTTCAGACCTGAAACTATCTAGACTACTCATAGAGAAATTTAGAGTTAGACTAATCTCAGACACAAAAGTCTCTACATTTTTAAAAGCACTCCAGGGACAGTCCTATCTGAATCTCAAAAAATAATTTTCAAACCTAACTTCTACTATTTCTTAGAATTAAATTTCATGGAGAGGAAGACACCATTTAAGAAAAGCATATGAATGAACTCACAAAAAACACATATATCCATGATCAACTCTGAAGAAAAATTATCATATAACAGAAAAGAGCTAACTTTTAATGCTACTCAATGCTATCATTCTTATGGTCAAACAATACTTTAGAAAGTAAATATTAATTAAGCTTTGAATACCTTTTGGTGATTTGTAGAGGATCCTTAAGGATTGGGTCATTAGCAAATGTTTCCTTATCAAAAAGTCTCCTTATGGCATAGTTTGCCAGCTGTTCCATAAGAAAGTATGTTTGGTTAATGTGTAAAAACATTGAAAAGTAGTGATTTTCCCCTTGGGAACACACATGAATACTCTCTGTTAGTATGACATTTGAAGTCTTTTCAAGTTTTGAGACGGCATCCCAGGAGATAATGAGTTTTACTGCAAATAAGAGTTATAAGCAGGTATGAAAATTCTCAATACCAATTTATATTCATTAATCAGGTCTTTTGAAATAATAATTAACCACTTAAAAGTGCTGTGAACAGCTAAAGCACTTCAGATTTCAAGATTAGTTAAAATTGTGAAGCATCACCATGAACACACAATGACTGGTGATTTTAGGAACAGATATAATTTTAAAGAATTTTTAAAAAATGATTCTGATTTGATATTTAAATGTTTCTTTATATAATTACATAATTATATAACTACTGACATAAAAGCTGTTTGTATGCGTGTTATATATAATACTATTTGATTCTTCATTGTGGCTGCGAAGTGACGTATGAGCCATTAGGTATTATGGTACCATATTTATATTATATGTTTAAAACAAGGATTAAAACACAGACTAAAGCAAGTAGGTAGTTTATAACATGGGATAGAAAGCAGTTATATGCCAGATTGCTATCATCATTTAATATTCATTCACTTCCCATAATATGCAAGGCATTCTATACACACTTCTAATTGTTCCTATATTAAACAACCCGTCTTAAAAGGATTGTCTCTACAGAAAATGAACTTTCACGTGTACAGTTTAGCTATTTTTAATGTCAATCCCATTACTTTATTTATGACCTAACACCACCACAGAGTTGATAGGTCAGACAGTAAGTTCAAAGCTCATGGTAAACAATAGAAACCACTTACTTTCTGATCCCAATAAAAAAGAATAGAAGCTCAGAAAGTTGGTGCTAAGATAAAGCCAACCCTGACAAGGAACCCGTCCTTTCCAATAACTGCACGAATAATAGGTCACTAACTTCTCTTGCTCTGGTAAACCAAAACATTTTTCAAATTTCAAAAGGGCTTCTCTAAATTTCTCAGGATCATCTTCTTTTGCAAAAGAATGCTTTCCCTCTTCAGCAATTAATCCCTAAAAGAGAAAAAATATTTTCTGAAAATTCATCATTACCTCCAAAAAATATATATCTCATACATTTAAACAAATTATTGAATACAACTGTACAGTTAGCCTTCTGTATCCATGCGTTCTGCATCTGGGGATTCAACCAACCAGGGATTGAAAATATTTGGAAAAATAAGTCCACAGAGTTTCAAAAAGCAAAACTTGAATTTGCCACACACTGAGTACTATGTTGAATCCACACAAATGAAGTGATGCACAGGCATTGTATTAGGTATTATAAGTAATCTAGAGATGTTTTAAACTATATGGGTGGATGTGCATAGGTTATATGCAAATACTTTGCCATTTTATACAAGGGACTTGAGCATCCATGGATTTTGGTGTCCGTGGGGAGTGCTGGAATCAATCCCCCATGGATACCTAGGGATGACTACATATATCTACATAGGTACCTACAGCATATGTATAGATGTGTGCACATACATAATTCTCTTAGGACAGAGGAGAGCAGATTTTCTTCAGTTATACACTTAGGTTTTTATTAATGCCTCACAAAGAGCTACCACAAATACAGGCGCTAAATATCTTCTTTTGAATGAACAAAGGGTTTATTCAAACTCAAAACTCAAGAGATATTGAAATGAAAGTGTCCCTAAGAGCACTCACAAGGGTACCAAAGACAAACCACTGACCTCACAATTTTCTTTAGCATTGATTCTGAAATTCATACATGTACCTCCTACCAATAGTGAAAGGTGCCAGTGAAACAATGACCTTCTATGTGACTTTTGATCCACATATAAGAGAGTCAAACATTGTAGTATTCTGTCCACAAAATATGTCCATGCCACTTACTCTTATCTTTCCTTGTACAAAATTAGTAATATCTTCACTTGAATCAAACACAGATAAGGTCTTCATAATATTTTGTTCCAACCAATCCCAATGCTTGGTTATTTCTTCTCTGTTAGCTCCTGAATAATAACATAAGAGAAAAAAACACTCAAGGAAAATTCCACATCAAAACTGCACTTGATATAATATTTAAAAGCTTAGTCCAAAAAGAAATAAAATGTACTTTAAAAAATGGTCATAAAGGAATAAAGGTATTACATTTATTCTCTACTTCCTCCCTATATGTGGGCATGAACAATATTTCTCATTATAAATAGAAAAAATAAAATATTTAATTAAATGGGAAAAAAGTAAATACAACTCTTGGAAAAAAGATACAAAATTCTGAAAACAAGAGACCAGTAACTGGTGCGAGAGTAACCAGTATCTTTTAAGACAGTATATAGAGTACCAGAAAATACATATACATAATTCAATATTTGGTCTTCAAATAATACAGTTAGTACTGTCTCCATAATCTGTGTGGCTAAAACCAGCATGGACATGACAATCCTATGCATGCTGTGTAAATGTAGATTTCAATTGTGGCCACCCACTCTACTTATTTCAGAAGCCATGGAACCTTTGCTCAGAGTCACCACATTCATTAAAAGACCTAGTAAACTTAAAAATTTTCATAAAGGAGTTTAGAAACCCTCTAGCAAGGTTAAACCCATGTGGTCTGCTGAATCAGTGTTGGGTGGCCTGTGGAGGGTCATATTAAACATTATTAGCTCTAGTTTGCTTTGGCTTGAAGAATATTTCAATATCATCAATCTCCTCCTATTACTTACATACCTTGAAGATCTTCCCAGCATGGATGATACAAATCTCACTCAAAAGAAATATGTTAACTTTTTTTCTATAGAGATGAGGGTCTCACTATGTTGCCCAGGCTGGTCTCAAATTCCTGGCTTGGAGCAATACTCCCACCTCAGCCTCCCAATTAGCTGGAATTACAGGTACGTACCACTGTGCCCAGCCATGTTGACTTCTTAGTATGTTTTATGACACATGGAGATTGACACATGAAAAAATTTATTGACATTGCAAAATTGCCTATTTCCCTACAAATCAGTTAGAACCTTATTCATGTTACTAAAGTCACCATACCAAGAATAATAAGTTTCTTTAATGAGCCACAAATAAAAGCCATGGGGAATATTAAGGCCTTTATTTTGATTCTTTAGGTATAAGGAAGCTTCATTAGTAGGTAACAACTATATTTCTGTATCAGGTTAATTCTGGGGAATGAGTTATATAATCATCCTTTATTTTTTTTTAACATATAAAGGACACTTTCGTTCTAAATAATTTCTACCAACCAGATTTAGAGTGAGGTTACAGAATTTTCATGTCAGCAGGTATAATGTCATCTTCATTTAGTTTAAATGGCATTCAATTTAAGAGAGCCAGGAGAAAAGACTGACAACACTAAAGGAAATTTAGAGAGAAATACAAAAACAAGCCAGACATCCTAAAAAATTAATTGTATACTGTATGTTCACACATATGAACTGTCCACAAATTCATGTGCTTTTGTTCCTTTTTTAAGTACATCCACTTTAGAATAGAGGGGGAGAAGAGAGAAAGAGATAAAGGCAGTCTTTCAATATTAAAAAGGCCAGAAACCTGCGATTCTAATTTAAACCAAAATTATAATGGCATCACCAAAAAGATAACAAACTATGAATACAGGTTTTTAAAAGTTATTTTGACTTGTTTTATTAGAAAGAATTATGCTTATTCCTTTTCTACCCACTATATATATGTGGAAGCATCTGAACTAGCCTGGCATGAATGAATATGTAGCATTACTTATAAGACATTCCTTCATATTTCAAGGATATGTTGGCTTTTGTGAGAAAATAGATGTGTGAATAAAAAAGGTTTAATTTTTAGGCTTCTACTTTCTTAGGGGACAACTTTTAAGTCTTGGGCTCACAGTTAACTTCAGATTCTCCTCATTTGAGTTATTAGAAACGAAACAATGTATTTCATGAGGATGTTCCCATCTTCCCTACAGTTGGGTGAAGCAGAAGTTGAAGGAAGGAGACATACAGCAGTAGCAATGAGCAAAATCTGATCAGAATCAGCACTGCTGGACCACATGCTTCAGGTACCTCATACCAATAGATTTTTAAAAGCCTTAATAATCTGTAACCTTCTTAAATAAACAGAAGTCTTGCTATTCTCTCAAAGTAAACTTGCACATTTAATTCGTTTCTAAATTTCAAAACAACTAGGGAGTGTAAATAAACATTCAGTTTCTTAGTATCCTTATTTAATTTGAATTATATGTTTAAAAAATCACACTCACCACATGCAATTGACAAGTAAACTTGAGAATCCGGTGTCTGGTGTAGGATGCGAAATGGAGCTACTTTAGCAGTAGAGTCTAAAACCGAATCCAGAGTCCCAACCAGAAGCCCTGTGTAATAGAAAGATGGTTGATATAAGGACTTTACAAGAGATAAATAAAATCAATATCATTTCATATAATAAACTAATGAATTTATTTAAAAAATTTTCTATCCCAAGGCGTCCTCATAGAGATTTTCTTAAAGAAAAAATATATTTGGGATGAAGAGAGTACAGTATGCCAATGTGAGTAGTGTTTGAGATAATTATCTTTCAACAAAAGAGTTAAGTCAGGTTCAGTTGTTCAAATCTCACAATGTATCTGAAGCACTTATATACCTCCTTCATAAGGTTGTATGTATAGGAGATAAGAATGTAGGATCTGGTACTAGAGACTAACTGGGTTTGAATCCTGGTTCCATCACTTACTTGTGTCAACTTGAGCAAGTTAAAGTACTTACCCTTTCTGCATCCTCATTTGTAAAATAAGGAAGTTAAAAGAGAACCTACCACAAAGGGCTGTTGTAAAAATTAAGTGAATTATTACATACAAAGCACTTAGAACGATGCTTAGTACAGAGTAAAACATCCGATTTTGGAGCATTTTGGATTTCTGATTTTTGGGTTAGGGATGCACAATCTAGCATTTGATTATTAGTTGGTTATAATAAGTACTTTCTAAGTGCTTCATGTATATTATTCTTTCTCCTTATCTAGAGTATTAGTTCTTTGAGGACAATAACCATGTCTTCTGCCTCTGGGTTTGTATCCTTAACTTTCAACATATTGCTAGGCACAATAAGTTTGTTGACTTAACTCTATCAATGGGATGGCTGAAATATGTAAATATACATTCCTTTTCTGGAAGCTTTGATTGGCTTGAATGTTGGTTTTCCTTTATCAGGCATTTTGCTTTAATTTAGAACATAGATTTTTTTTTTTTTTTTTTTTTTTTTTTATACAGAGTCTCACACTGTTTCCCGGGCCAGAGTGCCATGGCGTCAGCCTAGCTCACAGCAACCTCAAACTCCTGGGCTCGAGTAATCCTCTGGCCTCAGCCTCCTGAGTAGCTGGGACTACAGGCATGCGCCACCATGTCCGACTAATTTTTTTCTATATATTTTTAGTTGGCCAATTAATTTCTTTCTATTTTTAGTAGAGACAGGGTCTCACTCTTGCTCAGACTGGTCTCGAACTTCTGACTGTAAGAGATCCTCCTGCCTCAGCCTCCCAAAGTGCTGGGATTACAGGCCTGAGTCACTGTGCTGGGCCTAATGCCACATTTGGCAGCAGAAATGTTCACAAAATTATAAATGTCTTACACTATATGAAAAGGAAATTGTTCAGTTTTTGTAAATATAAAATCGGGCAGTTAATATAAAACTATGCAACAAATAATTTGGAAGCCACTGCTAGAATACATTTCCACTCACTTAGGGAACACTTTCAGCTCATTAAACTGTAATCATCATAAAGTCTCTGCAAGTCATTCAGGAATTAATATGTGCTAATGTCTGGGTTCTAAAAGTACAAGAAAACAAGCAGACAATTTTGAGTTGCTTCTCCATATACACAGAGGTTCATCTTCTGACAGCCTGAACATTCAAGATCATGAATCAGCCTATACATGGGAAATCTTATAGCTATACTAAATTGGGAAGAGAATAGATATTGTAAGCTGTATGACAGAAGAAGAAATTTTAAAATATCAAGAAATTCAAATCATCCTTGAATGAGCATAACTGAGTAAGGTACCAATGTTCCAGATCCTGGTAAAGGTCTATGAGACTTTGGTAGCATCTGCCATACAAGTAACACTCACCATCTTAATGAAATTCACCACCATAATTCATGTGAAATACTTTTTTATTAAATGATATAGCAAGATAACAAAAAAGATTCTATGATTTTAAAAAATAGGTAAAGATAATGATTATTGTTTATGAACCAACTCTTTTTAGCTGGATAGAGACAGAAGACCATAGACTTTAGAGATGAAAAATATCCTAACAAGTCATGTACAGCACATTTATCTCCTCTGTGGTATCCCTGACAGAAAGCCTAGCTTTTTCCTTGAACAATTCCAGAGAGTTTACTTCTCTCAAGGCAGCCTATTGCATCAGTGGAAATTTCTATTTATTAGGAAGTCCTTTCTAAAATACGGAAGGATTTATATATCCAAATGTTTGGGCCAGCTTCATGGGCTTGTGACCTGTGCATAGGGCCCATGCTCAGAAGGACCCTGTGCTTGGTTTAAGCTCTGTTGTCACTGTCTTGAAGTTCTTATTTTTTGAACAAGCCCTTCGTTATCATTTTACACTGGGTAAAATGTACATAGCCAGTCCTGGTTATATGTGGTTACCTCTGGGCAGTGAGATCATGGGTGATTACTATTTTCTTCTTTATATCTATACATATTTTCTGGAATTTTTACAATGAGCATCTTTTAACTGTTAAGATAGAAAAACAAAGTTATTTCTTACTCACCAAAAAAAGAAAAAGGGAGGTCTTTCTTAGGATAAATACAATGCTACTTCCTTGCAACTTCAGGACAATACAAAACATCTACTCTCTTCCACATGATGGGTCTTCAAATATTATAATTATAGTCATCTTGTTTCCCCTTATTTATTCTTCTCCTAGCTTACATATACATAGTTCTTTCAACTGCTTGCTGTATGAGATCATCTAGGTCTCATATTATTTCTTCTACCATTTCCTTAACATACTTAGTTGTCAAAGTTTCTTTTAAAATGTGTCATTCAAACACATATGTATACCAGATATGGTTTGAACAAAGACAGACTTCTTATATTGTGGGCTCCATGGTTCTATTAATGTTAATGCAGTCTAAGATTATTAACTTTTTTTGGCCACTATGTTATTATCATACTAACCTTGTTATCAAAAATACTTTGACCTTTTTCATAAATACAAGTACCAACCTAGGTATTCCATACAGCTGATTTAAAAAAAAAAAAAACCTAAATGCAGTTTACATTTTACTCATGTTAAATTTTATTTTACTGATTTCAACTGTGCTCAGATCTTTCAGAATCTTGATATTTATCTTCAAAGATAGTGATTCTTTTCAACCCAAACTGCAAATTTGAATCATTTCGAATTTTAACCTATCTTTTCCTCAACTTTGCATTATAAATTTTTTTGAACACATAAAAATAGAATAATATATTGGAACCTCCATTTAGTCATCATCCAGCTTCAATAATTATCAACATTTTTACAATCTTCTTTCATTTGTCTCTCCTGGAGTATTTTAAATTCCAGACATTGTATCATTTTATCCATAAATAATCCAGTGACCCTCAGTTTTAAAAGGTCCTCAGTTGAATCTAACATGCAGCCAGTGCTGAGAACACTGATCTATGATATTAATTGTCCCTTCCAATTTTTAGACACCTGTAAATTTGATAAACATTTCTTCTTTATATTATTAGGTCAATGGTAATGATAAACAAGTAGGACAAAGGGGAGTGTTGGAGGAAAGACCATTAAAATAGCCGTAGTTTGTATATGATACTCATTATCAATGTGCTAGTTTAGTATACAAACTAAAGTGTACTTCCTCTAGTTTGACAAGTGGCCCTGTTTGTAAACTAGATTGAGGGCACTGTGTAAGACAACACTGTTCTAACTACAGAAGGGTCATGCAAGTGAACTTCCTAATTACAAGCAAGATTTATTTCCATTCTAAGTGTTCGATTATAAATGTTGTCCATAGTAATGACTGCTGGAACCTTACAGCAGATTCTGTATCTCGTCATAAACTGTCATGCTTACAATGTCAAATAAGTATACCTTTACTGAATTTTTTAATTAGTAAACTGCCAATACACTTAGTAGGAAATATATTCAAATAAGAGAAAGTAGTATGCTCAATAGAGATTGTGGATATTCCTGATTCTATTACTTTGCTACCAGATCTAAGTCCTTAAAACCAGACTGTGAATGCTTATTTTAGAATAATCCCAATAGCCACAGTTGGCATTTTGAAAGCTGCCAACTTTATACTAAGAGCTTTGAAAAACAGTTAATAAAAATAATTCTTCTTCTGTTCTGTTTTCCCTCTCTGCGCATTCTTTTAAAGGCATTTAGTTGAAAACTAGATATATATACATATATATATATATATAGGCACTCATTTCCTTCCCTGACTGAAATCTTTGCTCATTAAAGGATTTAGAATTTTTAGGGAACCAATTGATGTCACAAACAGCAGATTACAATATCTTATGGGAAAAAAGAATAGAAGAATTACTAAACTCAGCTATATTTCTAAAGATTAAAACAGAAAAACATGAGAATTGTTACCATCTTTATTTACAGTCACTTCTTACTCTTCAAGACTTATGTACCAATGTACAAAAAGAGTAATCCTCAGAAAATTAAAGAAAACACAATACCTGAATTCTTAGGTGGAAAGCAAAAAGTATGACAGGAAATGAATAAACTCATATACAGTACTTTTAAATATTATTTAGAATAACTAAACCAGGCCATCACTTTGCTTAGTTTAAAACAAGGGGACAACTAATATAATAATAAAAATCAGAAAATGTGACTATCTGTTGTTTTAAAACTTCACTTCTTTATACTGTAGTAAGGGAGAAAAAGAAAAAAGAAGACCATCTAGAGTTGGGTTGAAAGAGTAGTAGAGACAAAAAACAACAAAGGTTTAATTCTTAGGTCCCTTTAATTCTCTATCTCAGGTTTTCCTCTGGTATAGATGAAGATTTTGCTCTTTAACAACCTTTTTCTAGTTGCTAAGGGCATTATATCTTGAGTCCCATATTTTCAACTCCAAATAAATGAATCTGGAATCCTTGCTATGTCCCCAACAACTGTCATCTTTTGTACTATCACATTATTCCTCCCACTTAGAATGTCCTCCCCACTTCTCCCTACCAAACCACCTCCCAGAAATCGTTAGTGCTCATAGATGGATGATTTAATTCAAAAACAACCCAAACTGGTTTTTGGCAAGATGCTTCGCAGATGCCACACTGGAATTCTGCCACCAGTACACTGCCTATTATTAATCCCTGCTTTTAGGAAACCTTTGCATCCTATCAGATAAGCATACATTATGCTAGAGCTGGCCTTGGAAAATTGCTTTGGGGGTTTCTAATACCTCTGAATTCATGGCGATTTATAAGCCAACAAAACCAGGCTGATATTGCTCACTACCCCAGCAATTATATCTGTTTGCTTACTTGTTTATCATCTGTCTGTCCTATTAGATTATAAACTCTGTAAGGGCTGGAACTATTTGTTTTATTCACCACTGTATACTCAACACTCAGGACAGGGGTCAGCTACCACCCTATTTCTCTGCTTCCCTTCACAACAAATTTCCTAGAAAAAAATCTGTATTCACCCTGTTCCCAAATATCTGCTTGGCTCATATACTCTAGTACCTCAAGTCTCTGCTCATAGGTCACCTTAAGAGGTCTTCCCAGACCAATTTATCTAATATACCAACCCCCTCCCCTCTCTATCATGGTATCTTATTTTTCTTCATACTGCTTATCACCATTGGTCATATCATATATTATTTATTTGCCTCCCCCAACTAGAATGTCAGCCCCAAGAGAATAGGGATTTTGTTTTCTTCATTGCTTTATCTCCAACACCTAAAACATTGCTTGGTTTTTAAAAGGGATTCAATAAGCTGAGCGCAGTGGCTCAGGCCCATAATCCTAGCACTCTGGGAGGCTGAGGCGGGCGGATCGCTCAAGGTCAGGAGTTCGAAACCAGCCTGAGCAAGAGCAAGACCCCGTCTCTACTAAAAATACAAAGAAATTAATCGGCCAACTAAAAATATATAGAAAAAATTAGCCGGGCATTGTGGCGCATGCCTGTAGTCCCAGCTACTTGGGAAGCTGAGACAGGAGGATCGCTTGAGCCCAGGAGTTTGAGGTTGCTGTGAGCTAGGCTGACTAGCCCGGGCAGAGTGAGACTCTGTCTCCAAAAAAAAAAAAAAGAAAGAAAGAAAGAAAGAAAGAAAGAAAAAACAAAAAAGAAAACAGAAAAATTAGCTGGGCATGGTGGTGCATGCCTGTAGTCCCAGTAGTCCCAGCTACTTAGGAGGCTGAGGCAGGAGGATCGCTTGAGCCCAGAAGTTTGAGGTTGCTGTGAGCTAGGCTAACACCACGGCACTCTAGCCCAGGCAACAGCATGAGACTCTGTCTCAAAAAAAAAAAAAAAAAAGAAAAGAAAAAGAAACAAAAAAGAAAAAAGGGATTCAATAAATATCTGTTAAATGAATGTATTGTATACCATCACATTTAGGATTTACTATTACATTTTGTGCTTATACAGCAGTAGCAAAAAGTGGAAAACTGGGTATACTTTCAACATAAAGTCAATATAAAATCTGTCATAACTGTGCAGCAATGTGGCAAACATTATAATGCCTTTTATTTTATTTTTTAGGGACAGAGTCTCATAATGTTGCCCAGGC
The DNA here is from genome assembly GCA_963574885.1 of Lepilemur ruficaudatus. Classification (NCBI taxonomy): domain Eukaryota; kingdom Metazoa; phylum Chordata; class Mammalia; order Primates; family Lepilemuridae; genus Lepilemur; species Lepilemur ruficaudatus. The sequence continues at coordinate 1,406 of CAUYRT010085871.1, read as the reverse complement.
TGGCCTAGAACTCCTAGGCTCAAGTGATTCTCCCACCTCAGTCTCCTGAGTAGCAGGAACAACAGGTGCATGCCACTGGGCCCCAGCTGCCTTTTATTGTTATCATTATTTTTAGCTTATCTTATGTCCATGGGCCTTCCACAACTGTCCACAAGCAGCATGAGCTTTAACTAGTTGAAGAGTTATTTCTTCTTCAAGTATTATGTTTTGAAAACTACTACTAAGGTAACCAAAGTTATATGTACTCTATAATACTACACAGCAAACAAGTGATGCTAATTATATCTGTGAAAGCACTGTTTGAGAACTTCTAGGTTTGGGACAATCATAGATCAAAAGGAAATGCTGTCATGATAAATTATTCTAATTCTGGTACATTATTCTGGTTATAAACCACAAATGCATAATCACAATCATACTAAAATTCTTCAATGATTATCAGTGTTTTGCTTTTGCAGTGATAATCACTGCATATTGGACATAGTCAATATTACCACTCCAAATCAATTTCTATCTAAAACATGGGGAATGTAATTGTTACGAAAAATGGCATAAATATATAGCCCCTTTAGGTCTTCAGACACCGAAAACGGCACTGAATATCTTAATCCTTTATTAATAGATAAATGTAAAATATTTGTGTCGTTCACAAGTTTCAAAACTCATTTGATGAACATAATAATGCTGTGAGGTAAGGAAGACAATTTTCATCTCCATTGTACAGATGGGGGAAACTAAGCCTTTATAAAACAATTACAGCTTAATACAGACAAAAAATATCAAAGAATCAAGGAGGATAAAAGAAGCAGGGTTAATGGGGCAACCGGCATCACTGGATTTGGTGATGTAGTCATATATTTGTGGACGTTGGCTTGTAGTTGGTTTATTAAAAAGAAAATCCCATAGGGTAATACCCAGGGACAACAAATCACACTGTGTGCTCTTTACCTTCCCTGACATATTTTGGTCTCTGTGAAATCAAGTAAAAAATTACCTTTAAATATCTCTTTGAACAAGAAAAAGGGCAATTTTGCAGGGGGGTTAGAGAAATGAAGGATGGTCAGTGTCATCACAGTTTAGTCTTGTTTTTATTTTCATTAGAATGAAATCCACGTGATAGCAAATATTAATTTTCTACTTACATTATAAATCTCCACTATCTTAACCAAAAAACCAACCAAACAAAAAACCCTTTGCACACAATCCACATCATTAGGACTTTAACTCTTGAGGCTTGAGGATTCATGGCCCTAAGGCAAACAGGGAGTAGTGGTTCCAGTTAATGCAAAAGGAAAGGCAAAAGGCCCCAGCAGCAAGTGCGGGCGGGGGGGGGGGGGGGGGGGGCACACAAATAATAAATGGGCACAAAAAAAAGCGCCGAGCGATTCACCAAAAACACACAAAAA
>CAUYRT010085868.1:0-60680 GCA_963574885.1 Lepilemur ruficaudatus | reverse complement strand
TGTGAGGGTGGGGAAACTAGTCCGGCGAGCCCACCCCATCTACATGCAGTTTCAGCGTTGCCTCGTTACGAGATGATTGGTGAAATGCTCTCCCCCTCCCCAAATTCTGGTAGATGGCGGGTGAAAAAGCTGAGAAGCCGGATACTAAAGAGAAGAAACCTGAAGCCAAGAAGGCTGATGCCGGTGGCAAAGTGAAAAAGGCTAACCTCAAGGCTAAAAAGGTTAAGAAGGGGAAGCCACACTGCAGCCGGAATCCTGTTCTCGTCAGAGGAATCGGCAGATACTCCCGATCTGCCATGTACTCCAGGAAGGCCATGTACAAGAGGAAGTACTCCGTGGCTAAATCCAAGGTAAGAGAGGAGGAGAACCGCTGACCATGATGTCTTAACCTTAATTGTCATTCTCTTAAACGTTTTGATGCATTCATGTCCTTGTAGGTTGAAAAGAAAAAGAAGGAGAAGGTCCTCGCCACGGTTACAAAACCAGTTGGTGGTGACAAGAATGGTGGCACTCGGGTGGTTAAACTTCGCAAAATGGTAAGATTTGGAGGCTATAAATTGGCTTGTCAGTTTAAGCTTGAATGCTGTGAAGATTTTTTTGTGTACTCAGGTTCCAAAAGTTTCTGCTTACCAGAGAGTTAATCGAAAATACAGGGTTCTCTGGCCCTGAATCAAGGCCAACAGTTTGCTGAAGCTGTTGGTTTCAAACAGGAGCCTAAAGAATTATCTTTCTGTGGTCTGTTGGCCATGGCAGAACTTTGGAAATGTAATGGTCAGTTCATTAGAAAGAAACATCTGAGGAAAAAAAAAGAAAACAAAGGGTTCTGGATTTGCAACTAGGCTTTAACGTTTACTATTTAATCTTAAATTGAGTTACTTTTCTGTGGTTTATTTCTTCACCTATTAAATGGGAATAAAGGTTTAACCTGAAAGGGTGGTCGTGGAGGTTAAATGAAATAACACATCAAGCCTGTCCTATAGAGCATTTATTTACCCACTAGAGCAGTGTCTCGGCCCACTTACCCCACACAAGACTCAGTGTATTCTCAGGAGTTGCTCTGTGATCTCCATTATGGAAACATTCCCAGATACAGAGCACCATTTATTCACAGTTGAAAATCACTGCTTCAGCAGGAAAAATAATTTTCCTTGTGAGAGTTGGTTTTTCTATTAAGTTATTGTGTTTGTGGTAAAAGTGAACTGTACTAATGATATGGTATGGTTAGGAGTAGGTTATTATGAGTTATTTGTCATATTGACCTAAAGTGACTGAGGCAAAAATCTCAATCAGTGGAGGTTTATGAAGCCAAAGTTGAGGATGCACTCAGGGAAAAATCACAGAGAGCTGTGGCTGTCTTTTCTGAAGGGCAAATTGGAATCTTTAGCATTTTAAAGGGATGCAGAAAGAAGGAAAAGGAGAAAGGGGCTTGATGAGGCCAAGGCAGTTAACATTCTTGTGAGGCCCAGGAAATCTACATTTTCCGGAAAATGAGGGGAGTCTGAAGGTAAAAAGGGAGTGAAGGAATCATCAATTCTGTGGATGTAGCTGGGTAGGTGGAAGGATGTTTGATGCTGTGTGTCTACAGTTTTCTTACCTGGAAAGATAAATGTATAATTAATGTGGAATCCAAAAGGCTTTAGTTTTAGGTGCTAGACATAGCTAAAATTTGCATGTCCTTGTTTGTGGGAGGTTACCAAACAATTTCTTTAATGATGATCTGTGGGGCCTGTTCTTCACAGGTGCCTGCAGCAGGCACCTTTCTCCCTGTGCCTAAGGACTTGCAGAGGTGGCCCTGAGATTTTGATTTTCTTTTTACAGTATCCTTAGAGGTCTTTCTATGGTGTCTTATTTTTATAATAAATGAGCTGCCAGTCCTGATAGCTGGTTTTGTGTAGTTTTCCTTTGTGGATGAAGTGAGAGTAAGACTTGTTGCTCTGAGGATATAAACACACTACTCGAATGGGGAAACAAGCCATGTCTCCTTCCCAACATGTAAAATGTGCGGCGTTTTCTGAAGGAGTTTACACTTTTTTTTTTTTTTTTTTTTGAGACAGTTTCCCTCTGTTGCCCAGGCTAGAGTGCCATGGTGTCAACCTAGCTCACAGCAACCTCAAACTTCTGAGCTCAAGAGGTCCTCCTGCCTCAGCCTCCCGAGTAGCTGGGACTATAGGTGTGCACTACCACGCCTGGCTAATTTTTTCTATTTTTAATAGAGACAGGGTCTTGCTCTTGCTCAGGCTGGTCTGGAACTCCTGAGCTCAAGTGATCCTCCTGCCTCAGCCTCCCAGAGGGCTAGGATTGTAGGTGTGAGCTACCACACCCAGCCAGAGTTTACATTAGAGGTCAGGGACTCTAGAAAAGCTTGTGTGAGAATCACTGCCATGCTGTGCGTAAAGGGAGCTTGCCACATAATCTCTGAAGTTTAGTTTCATCCTAAATTTACAAAGGTTACTTGCTTGAGCATACAGCTCTTTCGCTAAGTGATTTCCATCTTTCCATCGTGTGTTTTGCACATAAAAGATATACAAAAGCAGGGTTGATCTTTTCTAAGTTTAAAATCTACATAGGAGAAATGAAGACGAAATAGTGTAAATAAAGTGCTGGAGTTTCAAATGACTAAGAAGGCTACAGCGAAGGTTTTACTGACAGAAAACTCAGTTCTACTTAATCTGAATGGGTTTTTTAAATAAGTTGGACCTGTGGCCTCTCCCCAGCCTAGATACTATCCGACCGAAGATGTGCCTCGAAAGCTGTTGAGCCATGGCAAAAAACCCTTTATCCAACACGTGAGAAGACTGCGCGCTAGCATCACTCCGGGGACCATCCTCATCATCCTCACTGGACGCCACAGAGGCAAGAGGGTGGTTTTCCTGAAGCAGCTGGGCAGTGGTTTGTTACTTGTGACTGGACCTCTGTCCCTCAATCGAGTTCCTCTGCAAAGGACACACCAGAAATTTGTCATCGCCACCTCCACAAAAATTGACATCAGCAACGTGAAAATCCCTAAGCATCTCACTGATGCTTACTTCAAGAAGAAGAAGCTGCGGAAGCCCAGACATCAGGAGGGTGAGATCTTCCACACAGAAAAAGAGAAATACGAGATTACAGAACAGTGCAGAAAGCTGTGGACTCCCAAATTTTACCAAAAATCAAGGCAGTTCCTCAGCTTCAGGGCTATCTGCGATCTCTGTTTGCCCTGACAAATGGAATTTATCCTCACAGATTGGTATTCTAAATTTTTACGAAGAATCTAATTAAATAACTGAAAGATAAAAAAAAAAAGAAAAAAAAAAAGAAATACCACTATACATCTGCTAGAATAGCTCAAATTAAAGACTGACATGCTCTGGTGAGAACGTTGACCACTTGGAAGTCTCATACATTGCTGGAGGGAATATGAAGTAGTATATTGACTTTGCAGTTCCTTATAATGTTAAACATATACTTTCCATGACTCAGCAGTTTCACTCCTACGATTTACCCAAGAGAAATGAACATGTATCTTCATAAAGACTTGTGCAGGAATCTTTATAGAAGCTTTATTCATAGTAGCCTCAAGCTGGAAACAACTGAAATCTAAGGGGTCTTTAAAAAGTTCTTGGAAAACCAGTATTTTCAAAAAACTGTGTATGGATTTCAAATTTTTTTGCACAAAATAAATTCAGATGAACTTGTTATAACATGTCTGAACAGGATCTAGTTTGAGGCACTAAGGAGCATGAGACTCAGTTTGAAAAGAACCTCTATCATAGCAACATGAATTCTGCTAACACTGAAGTAAGAACAAACATCAAATTTATGGTGAAGCTTGGGGTGGAAGAATGATGAAATCATTGATGCTTTATGAAAAGTATGCCCTGAAGAAATCAGGAGTTTACAAATGAATAACTTGTTTTAAGAAGGGACAAGATGATATTAAATATGAAGGCCACAGAAGCAGGAAAAAATTAACCTCAGTCACATCTTAATTGAAGAGGACTGATAATGAACAACACAAACTATAGCCAACACCATAGACATCTCAATTGGTTCAGTTTACACAATTCCGACTGAAAAATTAAAGTTGAACAAATTGTCAACTCAATGGGTGCCAAAATTTTTGCACACAGATCAGCTGCAGACAAGAGCAGAGCTTTCAATAGAAATTTGAAACAAGTGAGATTAAGATCCTGAAGCATTTCTTTGAAGAACTGTAACAGGAGATGAAACATGGCTTTACCAGTATGATCCTGAAGAAAAAGCACAATCAAAGCCGTGGCTACCAAGAGGTGAAAGTGGTCCAGTCAAAGCAAAAGCAGACCAATCAAGAGCAAAGGTCACAGCAACAGTTTTTTGGGATGCTCCAGGCATTTTGCTTGTTGACTTCTTAGAGGGCCAAAGCACAATAATATCTGCTTACTATGAGAGTGTTTTCAGAAAGTTAGCCAAAGTTTTAGTGGAAAAATGCCCAGGAAAACTTCACCAGAGAGTTCTTCTCCACCAGGACAATGTTCCTACTCATTCCTCTCCTTAAACAAGGGCAAGTTTGTGAGAGTTTCCATGGGAAATCACTAGTCATCCACCTTACAGTTCTGATTTGGCTCCTTCTGGCTTTTTGTTTGTTTGTTTGCTAACCTTAAAAAATCTGTCAAGGGCACCCATTTTTCTTCAGTTAATAATATATAGAGACTGCATTGATATGATAAAATTCTCAGGACCCTCAGTTCTTTAGAGGGATACTAAATGGCTGGTATCATCACTCACAAAAGTGGCTTGAACTCTTGAACTTGATGGAGTTTATGTTGAGAAATAAAGTTTATATTTTTTATTTTTGTCCAATCCTCATTATTTTTTCCTACCCATCCTCCAACCCTTCTCTATCAAATTCCTATTTTTACTTCTAATCCTAGCTTCAATGTCTTCTCTAGGAAACTCCCCTGATTTACTTTAAGCAGAGCTTTGTGCCAGTCCCATGCTTTCTACATCCTTCCCTTCTAGCTAGTGCTTCATTGAAACAATGTTTCCATGTCTGTTTTCCCTTCTTAGTTAATTCTGACCCTTCAATACCTGCCATAATAGTTGGCAAACAACTGATCCTTAATCAATATTTGTTAAATGAATGACTTCTTTTACCACCAATCATGTGATATATACAAGAGAAGCATTATGCCTAGGTAATTATTAGGTTTGTGAAGAGAATGAGCCCCAAATCCCTTACACGGAAACTAGTTACAACAGAAGGTAAATCAACACCTCCTAAGGTGAATGCCAAACCTCAAATCCTTGGAGAGGGCTGTTATTGGAACTCCTAACCATTGCACAAATGAGATTTAAATAGATAGTAAAGCAGCCTAATTTTTCATCGAGAAGTTCTCCAAAGGGAAGATAGTAAATTCATGTCTACAATTCCTTCAAAATTAGAGGTTAGCTACCATAGCTTGGAAATAACTAAATGCAAAGTCATGAAGAGATTATGCAAAGTAATGTTTCATATGGCCTAATTCAACCATGTGGGAGGCAAGTGCCTTAGTTAATTCAACCGATTTTTTTTCAAAGTATTATAATTTTGTTACCTACTTACTTCTAGGAATTAGAATTAAAATGTGATTACTGGAAATTTTCTAACCATGACAAACAAAAGAATTTTGTTAGCATGTAGGACAAATAATATGTGGGTGTATGTAGTTTATAAGTGCATTAAATCTGTAAATAATGATTTAGTAGAAATTTAAGGACTTGAAGATAAATACACAGATGTTTCCACTTGTATAACTTTTACCAACATGCTAGAGAAAGGAATGTGTAGCTCAGAATTGGGTCCAAGGTCAACATATTTAATCCTTCACAATGACATTGAGATTTTATAGCAGCTGATCTCATTGACAGAAATAAATACAGTTCTAATGGTTTAAAAAGAACATGCCCAATTTAGAAGCAAAAACTTCATGTCCTCCTTCTTGGTTACATATAAGAATCCCTGCAATACCTCAAAATCATTTTAGGTTGAAAAAAAGAGAAATAATAAGTATCAGAAAGACCACAGATGAATGTGAATTGTCTATGATTTGCTAGTCTTGGGGTTCGAAGTAGGAGAAGGGCAGGAAGAAACTGGAAGAAGACTGAGTTTTAGGTCTTAGTGTCATACTCACAGAAAATTTCAATTTTCTCCTTCTGTAAGATAAGCCCTTCCTACCTGAAGCTCCTTGCATAGAGGCAAAGCTACCTCTATACTTTATACATTCAGAGGAGGTAGGATTGTGGTCACAAGAGAACTTCCTTTCACCTTTCATTTCATCGAACTCAGTGAATAAAATTTTCCTGGGAACATATGACCTACCAAGCCAGAGTATTTCACTTCTACCAAAATATCTTACTGCAAATTGCATTTTATTCTGGTCAAGTTTTCCTAGAATCTATATCTACTAATAGAATTAGTACTCAAATATCATGTGCTTGTGTAAATGCTACTTTGAAATTATTTATTTTTTATTCATTTAATAGTCATTCATTCAGCAAAATTTACTGAACATTTACTAGGTCAATGTATTGTACTGCTTATTGTCACTGCCCTCATGGAATCTAGTGAGAGAAACATATAAAGAATGAACAAGTAAATGATATGATTACAAATTGCAGAGTAAGATGAAGGAAACAATAGGGAACAAGAGAAAGCACATCAAGTGACTTATTTCACAGGTGAGTTTCAGGGAAAGTCTTTTTGGGAGGTGATATTTAAGTTGGAACCTAAAGAATAGGAAGGAGCTATCTATAGTATGTGTGTATGTGCGTGTGCGTGTGAATGTTCCAGAAAGAGAAGAGATGTGTGTAAAGTCCTAAAGTAGGAAGAAGCCAAGCAGACATTAAAGCCAGAAATAAATCCCATGGAGGATACTGAAAGTGAAGATGTAGAAGCACCATCACTCAGGACTGTGGAAGACCAGGGAAACAGCCTGGATTTTATTCTACTGACACGGGAAACTGTTGAAGGATTTTCAGCAAATAAATAATGTAATCCTCTAACTGTTTTGTGTACTGAAAAGATTAGAGAGTGCAAAAGTTAAAATGGAGCCAGGTTGCATCCATCTTCTACCCTAAAATCAGATTATACTAGTAAATAGAGAGAAGATGCTAACACATAGGATACCATGAAGGTGTTTCCCTAACCCTAGATAGGGAAGGCATGCAGTGCATGCTTACTGAATAAATGAATGAATGTAATATTTTCTACATTTTATGATGTAATGTGCTCTTCCATATTAATAATATTTAGATGTAAAATAATAACAAAAGGTGAGTGTGTTAAAAGACTTTGTGTGATGAGACAAACAATATCTGTTTTTACTTTTACATCTAGAATTGGGTATAAAATGAAAACCACATTCAACCAAGCAAAGAAGATGAAGACCAGAGAAAAGTGATACGACAATTTTTTCTTCTTGCCTGTGGTACTATTTCCTCTACCTCATCTCTCTGTGAAAGTCTTTGGCTGATGTGAGGAACCTATTCTTGACTACAGGAACCATATGTTATTTTTAAATGTTATGCCCTTAGGAACAGTTTACACTTTTTTTAGGTTAATAGTAGTTGATCTTTATAAAAAGTATCCTCATAATAATAAATAATCTGAGTAGAAGTATGATCTTTTAAATGTTTGATGGAGACATTAAAATATTTCACTTTTTCTTATTCATTAAAGCCATGTATTTCCACTATTAAATGTGCATGTGCAATATGTTCTGGACTTCCACTTTGTGATCACGCAATCTTGAACAATAGGTCATTTGATTTAGCAATTATGTGATTTACATATGGAGGGGTTCACAGCACTAGCAATATCAGAAATACATTTAATGCTATATTTTACATTTTTACTTTGTATTCAAAATACAAAGTTGACCTAGTTTAAATTATAAACATAAAGTCTAAATTCATTCTTGATACAGTACAGCCAAATGGTTTGCCTATTATTTCTATTAGGAGGGGATGGGTGTATTCACACCTGATAGGTGCAGTGCGCATCTTAATGGGATGGACATGCTTGAAGCTCTGACTCGGGTGGGGCAAAGATAATATATGTAACCTAAACATTTGTACCCCTGTAACATGCTGAAATTAAAAAATTAAAAATTAAAAACATAATAAAAAAATAAACTTGCTTTAATATTTTAAAAAAGTTTGTGCTAGATGAACAATGGCTCTGAGAGTTTTTGGTTTTCAGCTCCTATTAGGGAAAACCTCATGCGGCTCAAATTATGCACAGATCAAAGATGTGGGTTCTTGGGCTTTCTGTAATATTACAACTCAAAAATGGCTAAGAGTAGGAATGGGAACCAACTGAGGCATCCTCAGGTGCCACGCTAAGCCTACGGGGATCCCTCCTCCTTTAAACAAACATGCTCTGGTGCTCATAAAGTTGGCCAATCATGTTTTCAAGAATCAAATAACTTGGGCACAAGTCTGTGAGAATCACCATCCACCTGATGTGACCTCTACTTAGAAAGATAGGCCCTACAAAGCAAAAATTTTCTGGCAGTTAGATATGAAAATTATTATTTCTAAGGAGCAACTCACAATTACTTAGGAGTCTTATATCTTTAACACCTGTTCTCACAGCAGTTGTTTCATTTGCGCTGCTCAACTCTTTGTGACAAGGAGAACCAGTATTTCTTCCCACTTTTCAGCTCAGAAACTGAGACTTATGGGGATTTACACACGTATTTACAGATGAAATTAACACTACAAATGAAGTATCGTGGTTCTTAGTCATTACTGTTTCCTTAACAACACTATTGACTCTGATCATTGTAATGTAGAATTTGATGTAGAGCTTTTTCATGATATTAATAATGGTGTTGATAATTTATAACACGTTTTGAATGATTACCATTTGCAAGCTCTGAGATGAACTCTTCCTTTATGTCATTTTGTTAACTCTTCACAACAACCCTATAAACCTCCCCATCCTGCTTTACTGATGAGGAAATGGAGACTTTGTGCTCTTAACCACCACTTCTTAATGCCCCTTAGAGAGGTAGTGCTGCTGTCTACAAACTGATTGGAGTATACAGTTCTCCCTACTCCTGGAAGAGGCAGTCTGGTATCTGTGTCATAAGATCTTGAAAGATCTTATCTCTGGACAATCTGCATCGATGTAGCAGGATAAGTGTTATATTGGCATTAATAATAGGGTATTTCTATTTTTCTTGGCTATTGAAGAAACTGAAGGTCAGAGTAAATGTATAACTTGCCCAAGACGAGCTTCATAATTTTGGATCCAGAGCTTGGTTTAACTTCTAACTCCACCAAATTCTCTACCACTGCCAACTTTGCTAAACTTCTTTTAAAAAATAAACTTAATATTTTAGAGCATTTTTAAGTTTGCAGCAAGAGTGGGCAGAAGGTTCAGAGATTTTCCGTATATCCCCTGTCCCACAAAATGCATTAGCTTCTCTCATCAGCAACATCCCCTACCAGAGTAGTACATTTGTTACAATTGATGAACCTATCCTGACATACCATTATCACCTGAAGCCTATAGTTCACATTAGGGTTCACTCTTGGTGTCATACAATCTATAGGTTTAGACAAATGTATAATGACATGTATCCACCATTATAGTATTATACAGAGTATTTTCACTGTCCTAAAAATCTTATGTGCTCTGCCTATTTATCCCTCCGCCTCTCCTAGCCCCTGTCAACCACTTATCTTTTTATTGTTGCCATAGTTTTGCCTTTTCCAGAATGTCATACAGTTGGAATCATATAGTTGGAATCATTTCATATGGCTTTTTTCACGTATGCATTTAATGTTCCTCTATGTCCATTCATAACTTTGATAGCTCATTTCTTTTGAGTGCTGAGTAATATTCAATTTTCTGTATATACTACAGTTTATTTATCCATTTACTTACTGAAGGGCATTTTGGTTGCTCCCAAATTTTGGCAGTTATGAATAAAGCTGCTTTAAACATCTGTGTGTGGGTTTTGGGTGGACATAAGTTTTTAACTCCTTTGATTAAATACCAAGGGGCATGATTGCTAGATCACATAGTAAGAATACGTTTAGTTTGTAAAAAGACAAATTGTCTCGAAAAATGGCTGTACCGTTTTGCACTCCCACTAGCAACGAACAGCATTTGGTGTTGTCAGTGTTCTGGATTTCAGCCATTCTAACAGGTGTGTGTGTGTTACCTCATTGTTGTTTAATTTTCATTTCCCTGATGACATATGATGTGAAGCATCTTTACATATCCTTATCTACCTTCTGTATATCTTCTTTGTCGAGATGTCTGTTATGGCCTTTGGTCCATTTTTTAATCAGGTTGTTTGTTTTCTTATTGTTGAGTTTTAAGAGTTCTTTTTATATATTGGATGCCAGTCCTTTATCAGACATGTCTATTGCTTATATTTTCTCTTAGTTTGTTGCTTGTCTTTTTATTCTTTTGACAACATCTTTTTCAGAGCCAAAATTTTTAGTTTTAATGAAGTCCAACTTATCAATTCTTTCTTTCATGAATTGTGCCTATGGTGTTGTATCCAGAAAGTCCCTGCCAAACCCAAGGACATTTGGATTTTTTTCTATGTTATCTTCTAGGAGTTTTGTAGTTTTGAATCTTATATTTAAGTTTTTAATCCATTTTGAGTTAGTTTTTGTGAAGAGTATAAGGTCTGTGCTTAGATTCATTTTTTCTGCATGTGGATGTCCAGTTGATTCAGTACTACTTGCTGAAAATATTATCTATTCTCTTTACTCTTTTGTCAAAGACCAGTTAATTATATTTATGTGGGTCTATTTTGTGGCTCTCTATTCTTGCCCATTGATTTATTTGACTATTCTTTTACCAATATCACACTGTCTTGATTACTCTAGCTTTATAATAGATCTTTTTTTTAAGTTTTATTTTATTTTTAATCAACATATAATGCACTTATTTATGGGTACACTATGATGTTTCAATACATGCATCCATTGTGTAATGATCAAATCAGGATATTAAGCATTTCCATTACCTCAAACATTTATTATTTTCTCGTGTGAGCTCCACATCATATGTCACTAGGGTAATGCAAATCCTCTCTTCTAGTTTTTTTGAAATGTACAATACAATATTGTTAACTGTAGTCACCCTACTATGCAATAGAACACCAGACTTATTCCTCCTCTCTTATTATAATTTTGTACCCATTGATCAATTTCTTTTCCTCTCTCATACTGCCTCCCTTCGATACCGAGCCTCTAATAACCACTATTCTACTCTGTACTTCTATGAGATCAGATCTTTTGGATTCCACAAATGAAAGAGATCATGTGACATTTGTTTTTCTGTGCCTGGCATATTTCACTTAACAGAATGTCCTTCAGGTTCATCTATGTTGCCGCAATGTCAAGATTTCATCCTTCTTTGTGGCTGAATAGAATTACATTGTGTGTGTGTGTGTGTGTGTGTGTGTGTGTGTGTGTGTGTGTGTATCACATTTTCTTTACCCATTCATCCATTGATGGACACTTAGGTTGATTCTATATCTTGGCTATTGTGAACAGTGTTGCAATAAACAAAGATATACAGATATCTCTCGGACATACTATTTTTTTTTCCTTTGGATTAAATACCCTGTAGTGTGATTGCTGGAACATATGTTAGTTCTATTTTTAATTTTTTGAGGAAACTCCATACTGTTTTTCATAATGACTGTAGCTTTATAGTGAGTCTTGAAGTCAGGTATATCAGTCCTTCCATTTTGTTCTGCAATATTGTGTCAGCAATATTCTGGGTCTTTTGCTTATTCATATAAACTTTAGAATCAGCTTGTCAGTAGCCACAAAATAACTTTCTGGGTTTCTAATTTGGATTGAATTGAATCTATAGATCAAATGGAAAGAACTGATATCTTGACAAAATTGAATTTCTATCCATAAGCATGAAATATGTCTCCATTTATTTAGTTTGTCTTTTGTTTTTTTAATCAGTTTTGTAGTTTTTCTCATATAGACCTTACACATAGTTTGTTAGTTAATCATAAATTTTTAATTTTGAGGAGTACTAATGTAAGTAGTATTGTGTTTTTAATGTGCTGTTATATAGGAAAGTAATTGACTTTTACATATTAATCTTGTATTCTGCAACCTTGCTATAATCACTTATGAGTTCTAGCAGTTTTTCCTTTGTTAAACTTTTAGACTTCCCTGAGCCTCTGTTTTCATTTAAATCATGCTAGTAGTAATGCCTAAATGATAGGATCCTAACTGTCAGGATCCTGTTGTGAAGATTAAAACAAGAGTTCAAGCACAGTGCAATGATGCTACAGAACAGATGCCTCATGAAGGCAGCTGTCATTACAGCTTCAATTTGCCAGCCTCACGTGGAAGAGCTAACGCCCACTACTCTCTAGCTATTCACAGATATCACCTGGGATGTGCTTTCCTTGTTATCCAAGGAGGGAATGCTCCATGAAGCTTATCTCCACCATAAAAGAATCCTTGGCCTAAATTTCTTCCTGACAACAAATCTGAAACTTTATTTTGCCAGGGTGATAGTAACTGCAAAATACAATCATTAGTTGTGTAGAATTATATATTCTTTTCTTAATGGAACATAATCTTTCATAAAATAAACAAAATAGCAAAAAGTGGACTTGAATACTTCCTACTTATTAGTAGGAGATGAATAAATCAGTTAGGTGAAATAGAGCATACAGAATAACTGATAAGCATTTGTCTACTGTCTTCCAAGGGAGATACGTACATATACATATATGTATATATACAATTTAGAATGGAATTTTATATATGTAGAGAAAAAAATCTTCTATGAGTTTTAAAGAATCCTTCGTTATCAAAAGAAGTTCTCAGCTGTATGTTTTTACCCTTGGATTTTGAAATGTTAAGACCTTTGCTCTTTTTCTTGGAGAGAAAGAAAATGTTTATAAGTTAAAATGTCAGAAGCCATTCTCTGTGCCTTTAAGGCCTTGGATCAAAAATACCAGGATGGGGAGATTAAGAATAAACAAAAGTAGAAGCCAAATGAGATGTCCAGCAGAATTCTGAACAGGCACTCCTGCTCTTTGAACAATCCTCTTGGCACTAATTCATTCCCAACTATAGTAACTGCTCTGCCCCCTCCTTGAATCTCTCTCTTACTATGTTTTTGCTCACCAGTCTTGGCTCCCTAGACTCTGCTTGCTTGCTCTTTTTTCCCCCAATAACTGTCTATTAGAACTCAGATTGCCTTGGCTCTGGCGTCTGGCTTTGCTTTGTACCTGTGTTCTTCCAGACTTACCTTGACTCCTTTTGGCTTCTCTCTCCCACTCCACGCCAAACTCTTGCTGGATGTTTGCTTGCATGCCTAGCTGCCTCTTCTGACTGCTTCCTGGCTTCTCCCCAGCTACCCACAACCAGTCCCAGAGTATGGGCCAGAATAGAAAAAAGAGGCAAACGATAATCAATAATCTGCATTTTGGGGACAGATGTGAGCTTAATATATAAAAGAATCCTAGTTTTACAAAAGTGTTTTCTGACAAAAGCAAGGTCCACAATGACTAAGTTCTACATAGTATGACTTACGTCACACTTACTGATGAGAGAATGAGTAAAACTGTTGCATTTGGCCAAGATCCCTTGTATATTTGCTTATGTTTAGGAACAAAAGAAATATTCAGAAGATAATAATTTTTGTCTTGCAATTCAACCCAAATGATAGAATGTGATAATCAAGTGAATAAGCATTATAGAAACACCCATAATTAATGGCTGAAATGATGTCTTAATATTTTAGCTTTATTCCTAGCCTAAGCCTTATCATCTATTTCAAAGTTAAATTTAAGGAACTCTGACTAATAATTACAAACTGCCTGAGAATAGTTAAAAAGATATTTCCTTAAGCATTTGGTTAGCCTTATTATTATTGTTGCTATTATTATTATTTAGTGAGCTCTTTTCCAATATTAATATTATATATCAGAGAGAACATGTTCATTTTCTAACATCTCAGAAGTACAAATAAAATCACTTCTGTCTTACTAATGCTATAAATATTTTCACTTTCATAGGAGAGTACCCTGGCCTTTGTTGTAAGACACTGCATCATAAATATGGAGATATACTTAAACTCCTTGAAATGGATAGTTTGCTTAGTATGTATTTTGTGCCATGCTATGTTTATTTAACATTGCATAAATAATACATTATAACAGCATTAGTAATTCTTTACCTCATGCTACTTCTGCTACCAACTAATATTTAAATGTAAATAATTGGTGTAGTTTTCTCTTTAAACAGAACCCTAAATAAATAATGCCTAAAAAACTAGAACATACACCCTCCACTATCAGTTTTCAGAATTTTTATTATTCATTGCTTTATTCAGCTGATTATTTACTATACATTTACTGAAACCTTCTATGTTCCAGGTACAAGTATACAAGCTGCTAAGTATATGGATAAATAAGATATAACTATTCCTTCAATGATTTCGTAGTTTAGATGGAAGTTTAAACAATCACTTAAACCATAATGTACTATGATATAGGTTAAAATATAATCATTTATAAATTGCAAATATAAGAGCCTTCTTTCTATCTATGTCTAATTGACAGCTACAGAAAGAAAATAAAGTTTAGACTGTATTTAAAGAATGAGTGGGGATACTTAGAGCAAGAGATGTAGAAAGCACATTCCAGGAAGGAGCATCTGTGTTTGAGGAAGTTGGAATCTCATGAGCAGAGACAGTGAGGTATCTGAATGCTTGGGACGTGTGGGCAGCATGGAGCAGTGCAGTGTGGCTGAAATGTGGGAATATATCAGAGACGGCATGTAGACGAAATGGTTGGGAAGGAGAGGGAAATGGCTAATTCTTTTTTTCCTTTTTTTTTTTGAGACAGAGTTTCTCCCTGTTGCCCAGGCTAGAATTGCTGTGGCATCAGCCCAGATCACAGCAACCTCAAATTCCTGGGCTCAAGTGATCCTCCTGCCTCAGCCTCCCGAGTAGCTGGGACTACAGGCATGTGCCACCATGCCCGGCTAATTTATATATATATACATATATTTTTTTAGTTGTCCGGCTAATATTTTTTCTATTTTTTTTAGTAGAGATGGGGCCTCACTCTTGCTCAGTCTGGTCTCGAACTCCTGAGCTGAAACAATCCACCTGCCTCGGCCTCCCAGAGAGCTAGGACTACAGGCGTGAGCCACCACGCCCCACCAGCTAATTCATTTTTCAAGGGTCTGGAAACAAACGTGGTCTGAGAAGACTAGAAATTATATTGCAGTGATTCGACAAATTTCATGTAAAAGGGAGGGCAAAAAGTCAAGTGGGGGTGGAGCACTATCTAAGAAAGGCAATTTTCAAGATGGTTTAGACTTGGCACTATTTGTGATAGAGGCAAAAGACTCAGTAAAGAGAGAGAGTGAGAAAGAGAGATGAATAATACAAAAGGTGAAAGACACAATTCTACACAGTCCTCAAATCTGTTTCATATTCTTCCTTCCCCCATACAAAAAAAACTACATTCTAGCTCCCTTGTGTTAGGCAGGGTGATATGAATAATTCAGGCCAATAAATTGTGAGCAAAAGTTTAATGTGTTACTTCAGGGCTGAGGCAGTGAAAAGCCCCTGTGTGATTTTCCAAGTGTCTCTCTTTCCCTCTCATGGGACCCAAAGAGGCCTCATGTTGATGCAGGGAACTTCAAGATCATAGTTGCCTGATTTCATGAGCTGCAACATCAAAGGCAGTTGCCTTGGAGAGTTAACCAGATCCACAAGAGATCTGGTGAGGGTAGCAAATAAATAAAAATTTTAGTAAGCCATTGGATTTAGGGGGTTTTTTTTTTGTTACTGCAACATAGCATTGCTTATCCTGAGCAAAACAGAAATTTAAAAGTCAGTACTTGATGGGCTTATAAGTCAAAGGAGGCAAAAGAAGATGAATTTAAGGTCGTAAGTTAAGAAGGCTAGAAAGAAATGGGTCCACTTCTTTCCCTGAAACATGTAGGAAAGGTTAGGGAGGGACAAAATATAGAAACATTTGGAGACAACAACAGGGGAAGTTGGAAGAGTTTATTCATGATGGCCACTGCATTCCAGTGACATTAGACATTAAATCTTCTGCTGAGAAGTTGAGTGACAAGATCAAAGGAAGTAAAATTATAGAGCAGTTGCTGAGGGAACAGTTACTGTAAGGAATGGGAAAGATAGCCAGTTAGATAAAAGGAAAAGAACTACAGAGCAGTGGCTCATGCATTTACGTTGGAGTCAGTCAACATGATTTTGTCATTTTTCTACAGCAGTGACTGGTAGCCTGAGAGAAAGAGCAGAAAAAAAAAATAATTGTACTCATAGTAGAGCTTGGAAAATAGCTTACAGTATGAAGAGGCAATCTCTAGATAACTAAGAAAGTTTGGGAAAGCGTAGTTGAAGTAATTGGCAACCAAAATGGTGTTCAATCCAAATAGAAAGAAAGTGAAGCCAGAAGGAGGCTGATAAAGAAAAAGATTCTACGAGAAACTAGATGTTTCAATGGGATTAAAGGGCAACTTTGGTGGAATTATGGGTATACAAGTGGTTAAAAACAGGTGGTTATTCTTAGACACAGTAATACAATGCAGTGGTTAAGAACAGGTTGTCTGGGTTTCAATAGTGGTTCTGTTTCTCACTAGTTGTGTGGCTTTAGGTAAATTTGTCACATTTTTTTTTCTCTGTCTCAGTCTCCTCATAGGAAATCTTATTCTACATTAAAAGGTTTTGTGATGACTGAATGAATTAAAACACATAAAGCTCTTAGAATAGTGCCTGGCACAAAGTGCCCAAGTGTAAGTTGTTATAATGACAGGATTTATGCAACCATGGGGATGGATGTTTAGGTGTAATGAAGATGAAGACTGTAGATGGAAAATGTTAAGAAATTGTAAGGTGGGGATTTGGTGAATCATCAATGTGGACGCTGCATATTCTCAAGATGCTGAGGAAAACTGAAGAAAAGAAGAAAATGGTGAGCCAATGTGACCTCAGTGGACACAGTGACAATCTAAAATTATGGCTGTGAGAATGGTAGAGGACAGTGGCATAACCATAGCATAAGCTTCAAGGTTGATAATTTAGTAGTCCAGAAAAATTTGCCACCCTGACAACTTGTCACTGAGATACAGAGGGCAAGAGGAAATGAACAGCATCTACTTCACAGAGTTTTCAGGAAATTTTTTTTTATTATGGAAAAGCCATGTTTTAGTCAGTGCAGGGAGGAAGAGAAGAAAGAAGAGGATGCAATTGTGCTAAATCCATGGATATATGTGAGTACAGAATCCTATAGGCACTTTAGTAAGATTATTTATTTAGTTTTTACAAAAGCAGAGCCAGTAAGGACAGATGGGAGTAGAAGAAGGTAAGAAGAGGAATGGAAGAATATGCACCTTAGGTCATCGTTGTGGGGTAAGAGGTGAAGAATTAGTTTGCTTTTGATTTTTGCTTACCTCAACTTCTCTTATCAATTTTCTTTTCTACATTGACCACTGATAATATTTTTAAAGTGTATGTGTTCTTAGTTGTAATCATAGCTGACTGTGGAGCTCGTTTATTATGTAAACAAAACAAAGTACATTTATCACATTTAAGATTACTGAAGAGTAAGTAATTCCAATGTTAATTAAACTATTTTAAATCATACAAATGATGTTCGGCTTGCTGATACATTTTACAAAGCTGGCATAATGCTAATACTAAAGCTAGATAATAATAATGGAAAAAAGTGATAGCCTAATTTCACCTATGAATATAGATGCAAAATTCTTAATTACAAATTAGCAAATATGCAGAGGGATAGGAGCACTCATACACTGCTGGTGAGACTGCAAACTAGAACAACCTCTATGGAAAGCAGTATGGAGATACCTCAAAGTGCTAAAAGTAGAACTACCATTTGATCCAGCAATCCCACTACTGGGTATCTACCCAAAGGAAAAATAGACATTCTATAAAAAAGACATCTGCACTCGAATGTTTATAGCAGCACAATTCACAATTGCAAAGATGTGGAAACAACCCAGATGCCCATCAATAGTGTATTAATAATATGTGGTATATGTATACCATAGAGTACTATTCAGCTATAAGAAACAATGGTGATCTAGCACCTCTTGTATTACCCTGGATAGAGCTAAAACCCATTTTATGAAGTGAAGCATCACAAGAATGGAAAAATAAGCACCACGTGTACTCACCAGAAAATTGGTGTTAAGTGATTAACACTTATGTGCACATATAGTAGTAACATTCATCGGGTGTCATTCAGGTGGGAGCAGGAAGTAGGGGATGGGTATATACACACCTAATTGGTGCGCTGTGCACCGTCTGGGGATGTACATGCTTGTAGCTGTGACTTATGTAGGCCAAAGGCCAAATATGTAACCTAAACATTTGTACCCCCATAATATTCTGAAATTTAAAAAAAGTACATAGGAGTGACAAATAAGGACATGAAAAGATCCTTCACATAATTAGACATTAGTCAAACAGAAACTGAAATCACAATATGACACCACTAATGCCAACCAGAATGGCTAAAATTAAAAATAATAAAAGTACTAAATATTGACACAGATGTGGAGGAACTTTCGTTTTCTTTTCTTTTCTTTTCTTTTCTTTTCTTTTCTTTTCTTTTCTTTTCTTTTCTTTTCTTTTGACAGAGTCTTGCCCTGTCACTGTGGGTAGAGTGCAGTGGCTCCTTCATAGCTCACTGCAACCTCAAACTCCTGGTCTTAAGTGATCCTCCTGCCTCAACCTCCCGAGTAGCTGGGACTACAGGTGCACACCACCATGCTTGGCTAATTTTTCTATTTTTAGTAGAGACGGGGTTTTGCTCTTGCTGAGGTTGGTGTTGATCTCCTAAGGTCAAACCACCATCTTGTCTCGGCTTCCCAGAGTGCTATGATTACAGGTGTGAGCCATCAGGTCTGGCTGGAACCATCACCTTTAACATCGCTGTGTGAGTGTAAAATTGTACAACCAAAACTATTATTTTTTTAAATAAATTTTAAGATGTACTTGCTCTATGTTCTAATAATTCCACTTCTAATTATTTCCCCATGAAAACATATATCCAGAAAAAATTTTGGACATGAATGTTCATAATAGCCAACAACTGGAAATGACATAACTATCTTTCAACAGGTGAATGGATAAACAAGTAGTGGTATATCCATTCAGTAGACTCCTGTTCAGAAAGAAAATGAATGAACTATTGACAGATGTGACAATGTGCATAATTATCATAAACAATATGCTGAATAAAGACCCCAGAGACAAAAATAAAAAGCAAATCTGTATGATTTCATTTATCCACAATTCCAAATTAGGCAAATCTTACGTGTAGTGACAGAAAGAGGTAAATGTTTGTCTGGGGCTAGTGGTAAGGGGTATTGGTGAATTGATTGCAACATAACAGGAGGAAATTTTGGGGGGTGATAGAAATGTTCTGTATCTTGATGGGAGTAGTTTGATGGGAATAGTGGATATAGTATACATTTTTTAGAAATCATCAAAATATATACTTGTCAGAAATCATCAAAGTATACACTTATAATGGGTAAAATTTATTTTATATCACTTGTATCTCAAAAAAGTAGGTTTAGAAAGGAGAAAAATGAAGTTTGTATGTTAGTAAAATTGTCTTTGTAGTAGAGGAAATAGATTCCTTTTCATGTGTGTCTATTGTATTTTTGTTACTGAGCTACATGTTAGGTGATACAAGGTTAGAGATGTTTTCCGAAGTTTTTAAAAAATGTTAGGGCTAAAATAAATGCCCAATGAGTGTTTCTTAAATGAATGGCTTCTAAGAGATGCAGGAGGGTCATTGAAAGAAAGAGATGGAATCTGTGGCATGGAAGGCGTAAGGGAAAAAAAAAGTTAAGAACCAAGTCTTAGGCATTGCTTGTTTTTAGAAGGTAGGAGAAAGAATACCAAGAAGGAAAAAGAGAAGCAACACAAGAAGAAGGAGAGATACTATAATAATACAATGGTACTGAATATCAAGAATATCGAGAATCTCAAGGGATTGTTCAGAGAAGACTAGAAAAATAATTGCTCAGTGACTACAGTTTTATCAGTCAGTTGGTTTTGCAGAAACCTTTAAGACTATAGTTTGACTTCAATGATAAGAGCTACCTCATTTTCACTGCTTTCTACTTCAAAGTGGCTTTTTAAATGTTTATACAGTGTAAAAACATTTTCTAAAATTATTAAACTTCTAGATTTTCCCATAATAATAATAATTCTTCTATTGTAATCTGTAATGGAGGCTGATTATTCAGGGTTCTATGATTTAAAAATTTCTAGTTATATATTATATAGCTTTCATGGAGTATTAGGTATGGCTGATGTTAACCATCCCCTTGTGAACTATAGTGGAACCCCCAATCAGTCCTTCAGCATTCTCTTTACAAAGCAATAATAAAGTCACACATAGAGAAGTGGTGTTGTCACGTAGTTTCTGCATCATGTTCAGTTTGAAATCCTGTCATTGTCTTTATGCTTATTTTTAAAAATAAGGGTTTGCCATATTCATGTGAGTTTTAGAACTTGTCCAGAGAGTCTTTGAAGTATGCAAGACTTTAGAGGAGTATGCAAGACTTTTCTCATCTGGACAAAGCTGGCACTTTCAAAGCTCACACATATTCACATTCTTCCAACTTTCCAAAACCGAAGTCTACAATTCCAAATAAAACTATAGAATCCAGCTCTATAAATACCTTTTTTTTTTTTTTTGCCACAAGAGAAGCTGATGCTGGAGGGAAGGCAGATGTTCTCTCATACACAATTTGTAAGTTTTAATCTTTGTTCTAGGCATCAGATCTGGTTTCTATTGGCGCAGCTGATAGACTGAGTCATTAGGAAAAACGCCATGTCCATTCTTAGGTTTCTTCTGTAAGTGTTTGTGTTCTGACTGATGTTTTTTTTTTTTTACGTTGCTTAAGGGCCAAAAATCATAATATTGATTGCAAATAAAATAGCATACACTCATTTCAGATGGAAGAAGTAGTGCAATGGACATTTTAGATTTCTCTATTAGTGTCAGTCTGGGCCTTGGACTGGCCAGAAGGGGTCAGAATTCAGCGTTTAGCTAAGAAGAAGAAATATACAAAATATTCCTTAGACAGGTAGATTGCAATAGCTTAAATACAGAGAAAGAGTGTGTGTGTGAGTGAGACAGAGAGTGAGAGAGAGAGGAACCAGGGGAGAACAAGGTAGGGTAGGACAAAATATATAAGTCCAGGAGGAGATACCAATTGTTATAGTATCTACTATTTACTATTTCTTGAGTGCCTTCAGTATTTCAGGAACATTAGCCTTAAGAACGAAGTATTATTATCCCCTTTGAATTAATGAGGAGATTGAAACATAGAGGGGTTAGATAACTTATGCAGGATGATATAGCTAATAAGTGGTAGGTCTGGAATCTGCACCTCATCTTTCTTCCTTTAAAGCCATTTTATTGCCTCCCATAAGAAACAGGATTTGTAAATTTTGATCCCGTCAAACTATTTGTTCTCTGCCCTATTTTATATTATTTTCTGGGTGTAGGTGGTCCTGGATCAGCTGGTGGCAATCAATTCTGGAGACTAAACGTCTCCAGGAATATCCTGACCCAGATGAGGCAGGGATAGAAATTTTGGGATTACCTCACAGTATTGCTCTATTTGCTTTTATTAGGAATGTACAGATACATTCCTGTCAGCAGTCAATTTCCATGTTTACTACTGTTAACATAATAACCTTCGATTTCCATTCATGTCCTGTTGAACAGTTCGAGAGCTAAAGTGTTTAACTTCAATGAGTTGTTCTTTTTCAGTGTTCTAAAATAACGCAGATATATATTAGCTTACAAAACTAATGCCCAGAGTACTAACAGAATCTTGGAGCTGAAACAGACCTCAAAAGGTGACAGATAACCCAGTTTAGTCCTTGCAACCCAGCCTTAAGGCATATTAATTGTTAATGGGGATTGAATACTGCTCCTGTAAAGCTATTTATATTGAAATGATTCTTATTATTTAGGAATATCTAAACTTGACAGGCCTAAGAGGTTGTCCAATGAAATTATTTCATTTTATGGATGAGGCAACTGAAGCCTAGAGAAAGGGGATAATTTGTGTAAGACCACACCTATTGTTATATTATGCTATGGTCGTTTTCCTTCTGGGTATAAGACTGGCAGTTCAGATTGAAATCATAGCAAAGAAATTTCAACGTTAGCTCATGAAATCTGAGTGTTCCCTCTCAGCTTCCCCTAAGGGGAGGATGAGGTTAGAACACTGGAGGATGTGTGTGGGGGTGTGTGTGTGCACATGCACACACGCGTGTGCGTTGGAGATTGCAAAAGTATAACTGCTACTGGCTTTGATAAAGAAATGCCATGGTCTTGAGTATTTGACTTAGATTTAAAATGAGTTTCTGCCAAGAAAGACTCTTTATAAGTTTTTGGCCAGTGGCAAATGCAAGATAGGATCATTCTTGTTCCAGACCCACCAACAATGCGTAACAATCATAGTTACTAACCTACACTTCAGGGGTTAGGAGGCTGGGATTCTTTCACATGGATGTATCCTGGATTTGCCTAGAAGAAAATACATGCTTCCAAATACCTTCCACATCTGGATCCCACACTATGAGACTTGGCAGTCTGACTTCTTTAAAAATTTTGCAGCATTGTTAGATAACCTGCCAGGATATGTGGAAATGGTACATAGCTTGGAATATTCCACATATGGGTAAGTATGTAAG
This sequence comes from Lepilemur ruficaudatus, assembly GCA_963574885.1. Taxonomy (NCBI): domain Eukaryota; kingdom Metazoa; phylum Chordata; class Mammalia; order Primates; family Lepilemuridae; genus Lepilemur; species Lepilemur ruficaudatus. The sequence continues at coordinate 37,933 of CAUYRT010085868.1, read as the reverse complement.
TCCTTGAATGCTGTTTTTCTCATCCTTAATCTGGCACAGAAGTGTTTATATTCTAAACACACAATCAGAAATTGTAGTAACACAGTTCATATTTAGGATATTTATTTATCTTACTTTTAATTTTATTTTCTGGGAAAGTAACATTTAAAAGTTACATTGTTTAATGCAATAGCCAAGTTGCCTGTAAAATCTTGTAAAGAGAGTGATCTCGAATTGGAATGTATTTTCAGTATGTACATCTCTTTACATAATTACAATTATATTGTTCATTGGAGATGGCTCTAGTTTAGTGGTAGTGAAAGTGTGGAGCACTGTGTTGAGAAGGATTCTGAAGTTTCATCAGGGCTCTCAGTGGGAAAGGGTACCCTCACTGATTAGTGAGTGATGTCTGGTGTTAATATGAAAAGAGAGAGCAGTGAAAAATATGCCATGTTTTAAAGATGCCTGAGGATTAAAAAAAATGTTTTTGCTTTTTTCAGTAGGTAATATATTAACATGGTAAATCATACAGAAGAAGAAGAAGATACAATGAAAAATTATTTTCTCTTCCATTCTTCTTTCTCTATCCCCAAGTGCTGCTTCTTAGCAGCAACTATTATTAAGCTTCTTTCAGAGACATTCTATGCTTTTAAAGGCATTTCTGTATAAATATCTACCTTTTACACTAATTGTAGCATAATACGTATATTTTTATGCACCATGTATTTTTAATGGCAAATTTTATGTTGTATATATCTTACCACAATTTAAAAATTAATATACCCAAAACCATTAAATTATACATTTTAAATGGGTGAATTGTATGGTATGTGAATTATTGATATAGTTAGATTAATAGCTACCATAGTTGTTACTGTTTTCTCTTAGTGTTCCTTGTTCTTTGTTCCTATTTTTGTCTTCCACTCTTTTTATGTCTTTGTGGTTTTAACTGAGAATTTTATATGATTCCATTTTCTCACCTTTCTTAGTATTATATATCCATTGTACTACTTTTTCTTTTTACTGTTTGTAGTGAGTGTCCCGAAGTTTGCTATATACATTTACACCTAATCTAAATCCACTTTCGAATAACACTATATCACTTTATGGGTATTGTAAGTACCTTGTAATAACAAAATATCATTAATTCCTCCCTTGTGTCATTCCTATTATTCATTTCACTTATATATAACCATATATAATCAAATAAATTGTTACTATTATCTTGAACAAACTGTTATCTGGTAGATCAATTAAGAACACGAAAAATAAAAATTTTTATATTACCTTCATTTATTCCTTCTCCAATGCTTGCTCTTTCCTTATTTCGATTTGAGTTTCTGACCTTTATCATTTTCCTTCTGTCTAAAGAAATTCTTTTAACATGTTTTGCAAGGCAGGTCTACTGGCAGCAAATTCCCTCAATTTTTGTTTGAGAAAGCCTATTTCTCCTTTAATTTTGAAAGATAATTTTGACGGGTACAGAAGTGTAGGTTGGTGTTTTCTTTTTTTCTCTATGCTTCAAATACTTCACTCTACTCTCTTGTCTTGATTGCCTGGTTTCTGAGAAGAAGTCAAATGTAATTCTTATCTTTGCTCTTCTATATAGAAAGCGATTTTTTCCTCTAGCTTCTTTCAAGGTCTTTTTCCTTTGATTTTCTAAAGTTTGAATGGATGTGCCTTGGTGTGGTCGTTTTTTTGGCATTTATCCTGCTTGATGTTCTCTGAGTTTCCTGCATCTGTGATTTAGTGTCTGACAATAATTGGGGGAAATTCTCAGTGCTTATGGCTTCAAATATTTCTTCTGTTCCTTTTTCTTACTTTTCTTTCTGGTCTTCTGCTTTTTGTTTCCAGTTCTTTTGTCTTTGCTTTTCAGTTTTTTATGTTTCTATTGTCATATCCTCAAACTCAGAGATTCTTTCTTCGGCCATGTCCAGTCTACTAATGAGCCCATCAAAGGCATTCTTCATTTTTGTTAGTGTTTTTGATTTCTAATATTTAAAAAATTCTTTAATAGAAATTTCATCTCTCTGTTTACATTAACCATCTGTTCTTGCATGTTGTCTACTTTTTGCATTAGAGCTCTTAGCATATTCATCATAGTTGTTTAAATTCCTGGTCTGATCATTCCAACATCACTGCCATATCTGACACTTGTTATTTCTCTTCAGACTGTGTTTTTTGCCTTTTAGTATACCTTATGTTATTTTTGTTGTTGTTGTTGTTGAAAGCTGGACCTGATGTAGTGGGTAAAAGGAACTGTGATAATAGACCTTTAGTAATGAGTTGGTAAGGTATGATTGGAGGGGGAGCATTTTATAATCCTATGATTAGGTCTCAGTCTTTTGGTGAGCTTGTGTTCCTGGGTTGTGAACTTCATAAGTGCTTCTCAGTTTTATCTCCTGTTTTTGTAGGTGGAACTGGATAGTTGGAAGGATCTGCAGTTGGAGATTTCCTTTCCCACAGGTTGATTAGGCTCTGAGGCTCTGCTAAAATAGTTTCTCTCTCTGTATCTTTGTCTATCTGTCTCTCTCTACGAGACAAGGTCTTTCTCTGTCACTCAGGCTGGAGGGCAGTGGCGGATCCATCATAGATCACTGCAGCCTCGAACTCCCGGGCTCAGGTGATCTTCCCATGTTAACCTCTCCAGTAGCTAGGACTACAGGCATATGCCACCATGCCTGGCTAATTTTTAAATTTTTTTTTGTTGTAGAGATCGAGTCTCACTATGTTGCCCAGTCTGGTCTGAAACTCCTGGCCTCAAGCAGTCCTGCTGCCTTATCCTCCCAAGGTGCTAGGAATATAGGCATGAGCCACTACACTGGCCCCAAGTTTCTGTTGAGGGCCAGCCTTAGTAAGAATAGAATGCTCCAGTGTATTTAAAAATGTTTCTATTAAGGTCATTAAATGTGAAATGTCTGATTTCGAATTACTACAGTAGTCTATTCTATCTCAAACAGGCAGCAGTACAAGTAATCAAAGTATGTGCTTAAACTATTGACACAGTTTTGCCATCTTAATGGTAGCTTGTTTAAGCCAGCAACAAACAAGCCTAGAGAGTGTGGTGCAGTGAAAAAGCCTGGAGAGTAAGTGGCAATGAAATACAAAAGGCGTTTTCCACAGCTTGTTGAGAATTGAATATTTTTTCTCTCAAGAAGTGATCCAAAGCCTGGAAGAAGTGGGAATCAGTTGGTGCAGGGTCTGCTGAGTATGGTGGATAATGGTTTCCAAGTGTAGCTTCTGTAGTTTGAACAGCATTGTTTGTGCGACATGTGGTAGAGCATTGCCTTGCAAGAGGATTGGCCTGTCTCTATTCACCAATCTTGGCTGCTTAACCACAAGCATCCTCATCATTTTGTCCAATTGGTTGCCGTAGACATTCGCTGTAACCCATTGATCAGGTTTCATGAAGCAGTGGTGGATAATACCAACGTTGGATCACCAAACAGTCACCATTAGCTTTTGTTGATGAATATTTGGTTTTGGACTGTGTTTTGGCACTTCATCTTTACGCAATCATTGTGCCAAATGCTTGTGATTGTTGGAAAGAATTCATTTTTCATCATACATCACAATACAGTGTAGCAATGGTTTGCCTTTATGTCGTGACGGCAAAGAAAGGCAAGCTTTGAGATTATTTCTCTTCTGATGCTCGTTTAATTCTTGTGGTAACCATCTATCCAGCTTCTTTACCTTGCCGATTTGTTTCAAATGGTCCAGTATTGTTGGAATAGTAACATCAAACCTTGCTGCTCATTCACCGATAGTTTTAGATAGATTCACTTCCACTACAGCTTTCAGCTCATCGTTATCCACCTTGGTCCCAGGTTGCCATGTGGCTCATTTTCAAGATTAATGTCACCGAAATGGAACTTCTCAAACCATGGAAGTACTGTGCGTTCATTAGCTACATCCTTCCCAAACACTTCGTTGATATTTCAAGCTGTCTGCACTGCATTGGTTCCACAACAGAACTGTGTTCAAAAATAGCACGAATTTTTGATTTATCCATGGTTTCACAAAAATTGCTCTTAAAAATGTGAAAGATAATCACAAGTCAAAACTGAGGATGTACCCGCACAATAAAAATAAAACAAGAAGTATTAAAGTGTAATGTCAGAGATATCAACTGTCAAACCTAGTACTTATGGAAATCGGACATTTTATACTTAACCTAATTGCCCTCCCTCCTGCCAGAAGTATGAAGGGATTTTTCTCAAATAGTCTGTGAAACAACCTGGTAGAGTTCTTTTACCTAGAGGTAAAACTCACAAAAGTGTGGGGTCCTCTCATGACTGAGACTTCCTGTAGTTTTTAACTTTCAGATTTGTCTGTACTGAGCTTCTGGTATTTTCAACAAATGCAGTTCGAATTTTCCTATCCTGGTACTTGTTCCCACAGAGGTTTCTGCTTGTAGGTTTCTACTCCAGGAAGTAATGATTTTCTGTATCTGCCTGTTTGTCACTACAATTTTGGAGGCCGTGGTTTCCCCTGTGACCTCACTTCTCTGATGGATCCAAGAAAAGTTATTGATTATTCAGGTTTTTCTTTAAGCTTTTTTACTTGTTGTCAGGATGGAGTGATGACTTCCAAGCTCCTTACATGCTGGACAGGAAACTGAAAGTGTCTGCATCATATATTTTTCAGTTAATAATTTATCTTGGAGATTGTTTTATATCGGAACATACAGCACCACTTTATTCTTTTTAGTAGGTGTATAGAATTCCATTATATGGATATCTTTATTTTTTTTTATTTTTTAATTTTTTTTTTGAGACAGAGTCTCACTCTGTTGCCTGGGCTAGAGTGCTGTGGCATCAGCCTAGCTCACAGCAGCCTCCAACTCCTGGGCTCAAGTGATCCTCCTGCCTCAGCCTCACAAGTAGCTGGACTACAGGCATGCGCCACCATGCCCAGCTAATTTTTTCTATACATTTTTAGTTGGCCAATTAATTTCTTTCTATTTTTAGTAGAGACAGGGTCTTGCTCTTGCTCAGGCTGGTTTCGAACTCCTGACCTTGAGTGATCCTCCTGCCTTGGCCTCCCAGAGTGCTAGGATTACTGGCGTGAGCCACCGTGCCCGGCCTATATGGATATCTTAACATTTAACACTCTCCTATTGATAAGTACTTAGGTTCTTTTCAATTTTTATTTATATTCAATGTTGTAATGAATAATTTTTATATGTATTTCTTTGCATATATATGCAAATAGATATGTAGGATAGATGGAGAAAAGGATGTAAATCTCATTGCTAAATCTTCTTCAGTAGAAATTATACTATTCTACATTCTTGGCAAGAATGTATGTGAGTGCTCATTTTCATATATTCTCATGAATTAGTATATAATCAAACACTTATAAATCTTTACCAATGTGATAGTTTAAAAAAATCTCATAGTTTTGATTTGTGATTCTCTAATAATGAGTGAATTTGACCGTATTTTCATCAATTTAATTGCTATTTATTTTTTCTTTGCTGTGAACTTTGTTCATGTCTTCCCTCATTTTTTATTGTTTTATCTTTTTCTTATTGATTTTTAGGAGCTCATTATAAGTTAAGGAAATTAGCTCTTTGTAGTGTGTCTTACAAATATTGATTTTCTCAGTCTGTTGTTTTCTTCTGACTTTTTACTGGTATTTTCTTGCCATGTAGAATTTTTAAAAACAGTTAGATGGTTAAATTTATTAATCTTTTTATTTATAACTTTTAGGCTTTGCATTATGCTTAGGAAGGCCTTTCCATACTGTTTTTATATTTTTGCTTTTTATGTTGAAATTTTTGATTAATGTAGAGTTTATTTTGGTATAAATTATGAATTAGGGGTCTAAGTAATTTACTTTTATTTTTTCAGGTGGCTACTCAGTAAACCCAATTTTGAATCATGCTATTTTAATTGAATATTTAAACATTTTCCCATGTTTGATTTATTTATTTATTTATTTAATTTCAGCATATTATGGGGGTACAAATGTTAAGATTACATATATTGCCCTTACCTCCCCTCCCCCCTCGAGTCAGAGCTTCGAGCGTGTCCATCCCCCAGATGGTGCGCATCACACTCATTATGTATGTATATACCCATCCCCTCCTCCCCACTCCTGTCTGCCCCACACCCGATAAATGTTATTTTCACATGTTTTAAATAAATTTTCAGTAAGCATGTTTTATTTTATCAATATTATAATAGTAATATCATATTGAAAAACTGTTAGTAGTTTCCAATTTTTGTTATTATATATTATGCTACAAAGGCTTTCTTCATGTATAGCCTCTTATTTCTGTTGAATTATTTCTCTAGGATACATTATTAAGAGTGTAATAATTGAATTTTATTAAGCATGATCAAATTGTTTTCCAAAAGTGTGACAGTTTTTTAATCTCACCATTGATTAATAAAATTCCATCAGTTTGAGGTATAATTTTGTTACTGTTATATTAAGCTGAAAAAACCGGAATCCAAAACGCACTTTAATTGGCATTTTTTTGATTATTAGGGAGTATGAACATTTTTTTCTGTGTTTATTTACTCATTTTGCTTTGTGGAAAACCATGGGCTTTGGAACCACACAGGTCTGGTTTAAATTCCAGCTCTGTCACTTAGCTGTGCCTCCGTGGTATCTCAGCTGAAAATTGTGTATAATTATACCTTCTTTGTAAGGTAGTTTTGTGCATTATATATGTGGCATACAAACAACCTACCTTAGGGACTGATTTAATGAATAACATCTATTATTATTATTATTCACCGTTGTGTGAATTGTCTATCATATTCTTTGTTAAAAATTTCATTGTGCAAAAATACAAAAGAGGCTGGATGAATGCTAGGATGGGCTGCAGGAATTTACTAGCCGTACGACCTTGACCAAATCACTTAACTGTTTTGGGGGGTTAATTTCCATGTAAAATTGAGATAATTTCTGTCTTGCCTACTTTGTTTTTGTGAGGATTGAATAAGACAACAGATATGACAGAACTTCAAAACATAATGTAAAGTATTTTTACTATTACTATTATGATCAAGGAAAGGGGATGCTCAAAACTTATATAGCAAGATATTCATCCAAGTCTACTATCCCTGTCCTTAAAATTCTGAATTCCGAGATGATGTCAGTGTGGACTGTGGTTCCCTTAGAGAACTATCCATGTCATCAATGATGGCCAAGGAAGGAGGAAGCAGGCTTGTACTTTTGACGTAAGTTGTTCCTATAGAAAGAACACATACACGAAACAGTTTAGGACACTTGTAGGAAAATAAAGTTTGCGTTTATTTATGAAGAATAACTCACAATAAGCTAAGGCAGTCTCAAGGGAAATCCCTAATCTATGGACCTTTGGAATTCAGGATAACAGAAACCTTTGATGTCTTAAAAGAATGGAATGGAAGGAGCATAATAATGAACCATTATCATAGTAATATATCCATAAAGGAAACTGGGTATAGTTAAATTAAGCTAAGAAAGTAGAGCATGAGGATCAAGAATGTCATCTGTCAAGGCAAGAAGACCTGAATTCCAATCCTGTCTCTGTTACTTATCTACGTAGTGACATTGGTCAAATTGTCCCAGTTTCCTGTAAAGGGAGACTCATAAAAATTGCTACCTCAAAAGGTTGTTGTAAGGGTTAAATGATATACAATGATGCTTTGAGGTGCTTATTTTTAGTACAGTCCCTAATACATAGGAAATATCCAAGAAATGGTAGCTATTATTAACAGTTATTATTAGCAGGACTATTAATATTTTAGTTAAATAGCATAATTGAAAGATTTGCATCCATGTGCACATATGTATGTGCGTATGTATGTGTGAATAGAAGTAACTATTGTTGAGAAATATGATTGAGGAATTAAGGAAATGTGGCTCATAAGATCATTATTTTATTGTGTCTCCCAATATTGCTATATTAAAGACAGAAACAGGAGTTTGCAGGGTTTTGCCCTGAAATAATATGTGAACTCAAAGGTTCACTTATCAGAGGCTGTTATCATGGGAGAGCCCTCAAATCTCTGGTAGGTGTGTTTTCCAAGAGACTTTCTGGTTATCTCTCTGTGGGGCCTTCCTGGGTCTTGAATGCTGAGACAAAGGTAAATATCTGGCCCACAGGATGGGAGCTGGAGACAATGAGTGTACTTTGCTCTGAGACATGCCTCTGTGTTATAAACAACCTGTTTGTAGACAATCAGGCTTCCTGTTCACTCCTGACTGTCTGTTTACCTTTAAGTCCACAATAACTAAATAAAAGAATATAGAGTCACTATACCTCTTTTATTATATGTCTGTTAACTGATGACTACCTCTTAGAACTTAGAAGTTAGCCCCTGAAAGACTTTGTACCTGTTTGTTCACCTAGATAAAGACCTGTTAGAAGTCCTTTGAGAGGACTTTTGACCCCAACCCACTACCTGTCTCTCCTAGCAACTGCATTCCCTCATATGCAAATGTGTTTCCCTGACAACTAGTAATTGATATCTGTGATTATAAAAACCTATGTGAATCTAACCATATTGCTAGACATTCATGGGGCTATACCTAGTTGCCTAAGTACCCTGCTGTGATTATTCTGATCTTTTCATATAAAACTATAAACTATACCTTATTCTCTGTGTGTTCTTTTATTCTCTCTATTTCCTATCAATTTTCTTATCCTCTGTGGCGACCCCTATCTGAGGGACTTGGCTCCGTGGGGAGGAGTAGCTGACCTCCTCGTGGGCCTGCCACGTTCTTCCCCCGCCCCGCAACTATGGTGGTTACCTATTTCATCATTACATTGCTCTGAGACATACTCTTTAAAAAGATTCTCATGCATGCAAAGAATCTGAGAACTTCCCTGGATCAACCTAGAGAGAAAAAGCAAACTTTTCCTCTTGAATTTTACAGAGGAAACTTAACATAGGTAAAAAACATGAAGCTCAAAAATTCGGGAGTAATGGAAGGTAGTTCCAAAGGAACATTTTGTTAGAAATATGCTAAGCTTGAGGTGATTCAGAAAAATTATGAGGAAATTTGAAAGAGCCTGTTAAAAAGATTAGTTTTAAAGAGGCATCAACTGAAAATGTAAATCAGAAGTTATTTCTGGTCAACTGTTGCTCAGAATAAATCCAGATGCAAAACTAAAACCAATTTATTTCCATAGATTAACAGTGTTTTTCTATAGATTGCTGCATGAAGAAAAAAAATATCAGACACTTTTTAGGGAGTGACAGTAAGTGGGTTATTAACCTAACCAGCCTTTCCTTCAAACCAAATAACAAATTCTGTACATGCAACGACCATAGTTTTTTTTCCACGTCTTTTTTTATGACAAATTTTGAGTCATATTTGGGATTGATAAGGAGCATACAGTGTGGACTTTTACAACATTCATCTCAACAAGTCTGCATAACTCTAATTTCTTTCATACTCACCTATTCTACCTGTTGTTGTCCGATCATTTCTGTTAAAAGAAGCAGCTAATTGTGCTAATTTTCTGCCTAAAACTTTTCCATTGTCAGTGGATTAAATCTAAACTCCATAGCAGGGTTATAAAGGCTCTCTGTAATAATGCTTCAGAGTATAATTTCCAACCTTATTCTGCACTCCCACTTCTCCTTCTCTCCTCTTACCACCACTCCTGACAGGCACTCAGTTTTTAAATCTAGTGTGCGTTAGAGTCACATCAGAAGCTCATTAAAAACTGCAGATTTTTGGGACACAGCTCTTAAAGTCTGGAAGTAGCTTTCAGAAGTTGGAGTTTTAATTAGCAAGGTTATTTCAAAGCAATTGGTAAGCATATCTCAGTTTAAGAAACAGTGGGTGAAGCCCTATCCCACCCAAATGCCTTCTCATTTCTTTAAAAGTCCGTCTCAGTTTATACCTCCCCACCTTTTGCATCCTTCTGCTTAAATTTCTTTTGTCTTCTGCCTGATTGACCCGTACCAATCCTTTATGACCTGGCTGAAAATCATTCTTGCTCTGAAACCTTTTCCCATACAGAGTTACTGTTCCTTCCACATTTTGCATGCATGTTCAACATCAATATTTGTTTTCATCTCCCTCACTAGAGTGACTTTCTTCTAATGGCTGAAGCCTTCTTGACCATTTTTGTATTATACTGCAGAGGTTGGCACAGTGCCCAACACATAGAAATAGATGCCCAAGAAATACTTTTTAAATGAATGACTGAGTTGATGGAGGTCCTTATTGTCTATATTCAATATCAGATGAAATAGATAGAAATTATAGCTTAGAAATTATTTGGTTAGATTCTTTCTTGGGGCACAGATTTCAAGCAATTTTCCTTAGTATTAACAATTAGGAATTTTGGCAAACAGTTCATAATATAAGGCTTTAGCTCTTTTATTAGTAGTTGAATAATTAAAATCCACTTTTAATATTGTACTTGGTATGAAATATTCTAAAATTCAAACAGTACAAATAGACTTCTGTGCCCCACAGCTGATGAATTTATTTAGCCAAACAGAGCTTCAAATTGCATTTCATTTCATGGCTTTAAATAGACTTTGAAATGTTAATATATCAAAGTACAATGATGACAATGTTTGCCGTAACAGGTGGTATTATTTTCAACCTAGGAACATCAATAACAATGAAAACAAATAGAAAAATTCTTTAGCTCCATACTGTTTCAAAAATCCATATATGAGATAAATCTTTAAATAAAAAATTGTCAAAAATTTAGGTATAACTCTTATGGGAATCTTCCATCTGGTCCTTTGTTTCAAACTAATAAAAAGCACTTCCAATTAAAGGACATGTTTGTTTAAGTGACAGTCATTCATTCAACAAATATTTACTGAGCTCCTGTTTTGTGTCAGATTTGTCTCTAGGACCTAAGAATAATATGTCAGCGTACCAAAGAGGCAAAATTCCTGTTAATAGAGATTGCTTTCTTGTATGAAAGGAAAGTCAGTAAACAAAATATGATTATACATGTGTGTGTGTGTGTGTATACTATGTCAGGTGGTGATAAGGGCTATGGTGAAAGATAAAGCAGAATATGGGTGGTATTTTAGAGAGGGATGGGAAATCCTCTTTAATAAGATGATATTTGAGCAGAGATCTGAAACAAGTGATGGAACGGGCTATGTGGCTGTCTGGAGAAAGTATTCCACGCAGTGGGCATAGCATTGTTGAAGGCCTTGAGGGCAGAGTGTGCTTGGGGAATAAGCAGCATACCAAGGATGCCAGTGTGATTGGAGTGGAGTAAACCAGAAGAAAGAGGTGGGAGATGAGGTCTCAGAAGTCGTGGTGAAGGCCGGGCGCGGTGGCTCACGCCTGTAATCCTAGGACTCTGGGAGGCCAAGGCGGGTGGATCGCTCAAGGTCAGGAGTTCAAAACCAGCCTGAGCAAGAGCGAGACCCCGTCTCTACTATAAATAGAAAGAAATTAATTGGACAACTAAAAATATATATAGAAAAAATTAGCTGGGCATGGTGGCGCATGCCTGTAGTCCCAGCTACTCGGGAGGCTGAGGCAGAAGGGTCGCTTGAGCCCAGGAGTTTGAGGTTGCTGTGAGCTAGGCTGATGCCACGGCACTCTACAGCCCAGGCAACAGAGTAAGACTCTGTCTCAAAAAAAAAAAAAAAAAAAAAAAATAAGACAGTTAAGTGTCAAAGTGAAATGTCAGAGGTATCAACTGTCAAACTTAGTACTTAAGGAAATTGGACATTTCATACTTAATAAACTTAAATACATATCAAATCACATTAATGGGAAAGATCAGAATATGCATTGTACTGTTTAGATGGGAAAGGAGGACAGATGGTGGGAATAGGAAGGTCATCATTCAAAATAACCTTGCCAAATTAGTGGACACAATGGCAGCAGTGTCAAAAAGTAAGAACAGAAGGAAATGAAAGGACCTTAGATGTGGCTTACTCATTACCTCCCAGATATTTCCCACAGAAAATGCTTTTGGCACTGGACCACATGGCTGCCTGTTTCAAACACATTCTTCTTCTTTTATCTCCATTATCGTTACAATCCCAGAACCCTGTTCTTTAAGAACAAGTTAAGGGACAAACATTTCTTGAGTTTGTCTCTATTCCAGACACTCTGCATATATTATCTCATTTAATGCCCACAACTGTACATGGTTGACATCATGGCCCCATTTTTTACAGATGAGGAACTTAGCAAGTAGAGGAAGAGCATCCAGAATCTGGGTCTATCTGACTTTCTTAAAAAGACATAATGTAACTTCTTAGGGTGATTACTGACTATCCCTGACTACACATGTCTAGCCTATAGTCATTAATGTGATGCAAGTCATTTTCTTTCTTTCTTTATATTACTATGAAAGATGGAAAATTGTCTTCCAAACTGCCATGTGTAGGAAAATGTCTTCCTTACAATGAACCTGATCTGACTATATTTTTCTGATTTGGCTAGTTTGAATGAAAAATGAATCCTACTTACATTGTTTATCTGCTTCTTCCTGCATTTTAAAAAAAATTGCTGTATCCAGAAATGGATGTCATTGAATTAATGTCTCCTATTTTTTTCACTTTAACATCTCTAAAAGAGCTCGTACATTATAGATGTGCATGCAACCTGCATTGTAAAAAAGTAGAATCATATTTCAGATGCGTCAGAGAGATGGGCATAGAATAGCTAAGTGTGGTGGAGTTTTTGTAGGTGGTCCTTGAATCTGAATTGTGTTCTGACATTGAATGTACAAAAATAATGAGATGTGTATCTGAGACATTATTTTTCAAGTATATAAGAATTCTGTGGTCATTGAATACATACAAATTCATTGACAGTGTTACTAAATTCATAACATATTTTTCCCAATGAACTATGACTGTTATATGGGAGCATCTATGAAAATTTTTTGACATTAAAAAAATTGTGAAACCTCATATAAGAATATTTTGCATTATAGAGAAATTCTGGAGTGACTTGAAGAATACTTTTGTAAAGTGATCAGTTACCTATGGATAAAGGTAGATTTTGAAGCACAGCATTCCGTTGAACTATAGAAAATACATTTCCTTAGTTACTACTCTGTCACATGGATTAAGACATAGACATTTTGCTTTAATCATATTTCTCATTATGGCCATATCTTGCAAATGAGGCAGAATCAGATGTGGCCAAAAGGTAAAATTAGTTACTTTGCCATGGTTGAGCTGTGGGGTTTTCCCCCAACCCCGAGTCTCTGCTCTATTACAGGGCCGTATTTATTAGCTACAGTGAATTGGATAACAGATTATTTGTATTGCAACTCTTCCTTTTCTTTTTTCTTTTTAAATATATTTATTACAAATTCTACATTTTCATGTGGAAAGTTTGAAGGTGCCTGATGTATAAAGGTTAAGAAATTGCCTGGAATTCTATGATCCAGAGATACTATTACTCTTGAAATTTCTGTTGTATTTCCTAATGATCTTTTTGCATCTATCTAGATAATGTACATAATTTGAATGATACCATATATACATTTGTGTGATCTCTTTTCATTTCATCGGTTTTACCCTATGTATTTATGTATTTCTCAGTTTTCCATGGTATGCATAGATAGCCAATCATATATCATAAACATGCTTTGCTTTGTTTTTTGATTCTTATGATCATCCAAATGGCTGTATTTGCTATGTCAGGGGGAACGTACCAGCATTATGTTATCAGGAGTTACGGTCAAGTTGAGTAGTCATTAATTTCCTGGGATTTTGGTTTTTCAGTTTTTAAATAGATGCTCTTTTTATTTTCCTATCTATAATCTAATCACCTAAATTGCAGTATTTTTTTGGAATGGATTAACAAGTTTGTGATAATTTTAGTCATTAAGAAAAAAAAAGTATTCTAGTTCTCATCATGTCCTAGTGATTTAGAAATACTGAGTGGGTATTACACACCAGTCTACACTGGCTGTGTCAGAATCACCTGGGCATTTGTTAAAAATATTCTTCCTTTAATCTCAGCTTGGACCTACTGAATCAGAACCTCTGAGGAGGGGGTGTCTAGAAATCTGCCATTTGAGCAAGCTCCCCAGAGCATTTTGATGCTTGGCCAAATTTGAATACCGTGGATTGAACCACAGCATGGGAGCACTGATTTTGTTGATCTTTTTCTCTCGTTGAAGGTGAAATATAGATGCACCCCTCCCTTCAGTTGCTCAACAGACATTTATTGAGATCTTATTATGTGCCAGTCTCTATGCTGGATGCCAGGGAAATAAGGATTTGCATGAGTTCATGCCCTCCTGGGGCTCCAAGTCTAATGAGCAGAGACAGATGTTTTGAAACTTGAGGAAAAGAAATAAAGCAAAGTTAGAGGGAACCGGGGCTGTCCTCTTCCCCTGGTGCATGAACGTACCAAGCCAATCTAAGATCCCTCCCTATCCTTCCTACCCCAACATTCCTCAGGAAGGTATCTGAGCCCGCAAATAAGTTACTCACAAGTAGAAACTCCAAGAAAACATTCTTTGTATTAGATCAGCCCAGTGCTATCTCTAACCTTTAAAGAATTTTAAACATCTCATCATGGGCTTTACTTTTTAAAAGTTATTTATTACAGAAAATTTCATGCACCTACAGAAGTCAAGAGAACAGTAGTGTGAATTTCATATACCCGTCTCCCAGCTTTAACAATATTTATTACTTTTTCTTTCTTTTTTCTTTTTCTTTTTTCTGAGACAAGGTCTTGCTCTGTCATCCTAGACTGGAGTGCAGTGGCATGATCATAGCTCACTGTAGCCTTGAACTCCTAGGCTCGAGGGATCCTCCTGCCTCAGCCTGCTAAGTAGCTGGTACTACAGGTGTGCACCACCATGCCAAACTAATTTAAAGATGGGTAATCTTAAAAGTAAAGATTCTGTAAAGATGGGTTTTCGCTATTGCCTGGACTGGTCTCAAACTTCTGGCCTCAAGTGATCCTCCAGCCTCAGCTTAATTTTTATTTCATAGCCAGTCTTGTTTCATCCAAGCTTTCACCCTTTCTCCCCACCTTGCGTTACTTTCATTAGATCATTTTGCATGGAGATATTTCAGTATGTATCTCTAAAAGATATGGGCTCTTTTTATAGACATAACCGTAGCACCATGATCATATCTAACACATTAACAATCATTCCTTAATATCCTCAAATATCCCATGAGTGTTCATATTATTCCAATTGTCTTACAAAATTTTTGTATAGTGTATTTAAATCAGGATCTAAATAAGTTCTGTTCATTAAGATTGGTTGATATATCTCTTAGGTAACTTTATCTTTTAATCTTTTTTTTTTCCTTGCAGTTTTTGTTGTTGTTGTTGTTTTTAAAGAAACCAGCTTTGTCCTATAGAGTTTCCCATACTCTGGATTTTGCTGGTCACATCCTCATGGTGTCATTTGTATTCCCTGTTAGATGATGGTTAGATCCAGAGATTTGTCCCTTTAACTACATTTTAGTTACACTTTGAGACATGAGTGTGTCTGCTATGGCAGGTGCAAACCGTTTGTAAGAGGGTGAAGGAGCACAGTAGAGATTGGTGCAAACCTGGCAAATGCATTGCTGTTGAGTAGTGGGAAGAAAGTGAACACTGAGTGCCACTGGGAACAGCCACAGTGCTGGGTGCTTTCCATACATTTCATGTAAACCTGAGTGCTATGTTTTGTATGGGAGGTTAGTCCCATTTCCAAAGGAGGGAACTGGCTCGGAGTTAGTGGGTAGAGTCAGGATGGGAACTAGGGTTTGTGTGTCTTTACAGCGTGTCTTTCTCTTGCACCCATACGCATGCGGCTGCAGGGCTAGGCAGGCATCATGAATGAGTACACTGCACCCTGGCCTCGGTATCAGGGAGTGGAGGGGTCTGTGGGGAGCCTGGGCCCCGTGGAAAGGTGCCACTACCCAACTCTAGTCTTGCTGTCATGCAGGAATTTGGGCTCACTATTGGCAGATCTTTGAATTTTCGGCAGAAGCCAAATATCTGAATGTCTATGGAGAATCTCTAGATGCTGAAACATTGACTGCTAATTCAGATTTCTAAAAAACACTATCTAGGGCAATACTCCAGGCCAAACCATACAAATGTGCAGCCTGCCACCCTATGCCACATTTCACTGCTGGGAAGTGTGTCAGCTGAAGACGGGCACTGCAGACCACAGAGTTAACTGCTGGAGGTAGGTACTGCCCTTGGAATTAGAGGAAGGGAATGTCAAGCATCTCTTAAAAGCCGTGAGGGGCCAACAAAGCTAATCTTGAAAAGATGAAAGGGCATTGAGACACTTCAAGGAGAAAGGCAAATTTCTGAAGTCTGAACAGGTAGACTTTGACAAAGGGATAGCTTTCATCAAATATACTTTTCTTGTTCTCACGACAGTTGAGTCCTTCCTGTGTCCCACATGGTTTTCTGAGCTCTTTGTAAGTACTTGCAGTATCATCTCATTTGAATCTTTCTGCAACCGTGGGAAGAATGAGCTAATTACCTGTCATTATCCCTGTTATATAAAGGCTTAGAGTAGTGACAGGGCTAGGATTTGAACTCAGGTGGGCTGGGAAGCCTGTTTATTTACGCAATGCCCTATATGGTCATTCCTCCATTAGATAGCTCCTCATTCAAAGCATCAAGTATTATTAATAGGAGCTATAATTCACTGGCTGTGGAGTCCTAAAGCTTTATGCTCTACTGTCTTGAGCTTTCAGTGAAACACTTGGTAGAATCTTTCAGGCAGAGCTTGATGAGTCTGAGATAATTTTTATGTATATGACTTTCGTCTGCTGGCATTTACATCCCAATTTTTAGTTAGACAATGCCTTTCCCAAACACTTCATTTATTTCAATGGCAGATATACCTAAGAAAAATCAATTTATAAATGAGTATCATTTGGCCTATTTTCAGTTCAGTAGGAATGGCAATAATTTTAAAGACAAACTTATTAATAAAGAATATAATAATTTCTTCTTTGCTTTTCTGGAAGGTGGTAATTCACAGACATCAAATTTAAACTTAACTTGGTTTGCTCAGTAAAGCTGGGAGCATGGAGAGCAGAGAAGCCTGGCCGGACATGTGGGTTTCATTCTTTGTGTAAGCGAGGCAGTCTGTCATAGCTATTTGCAAGACAGTTCATAAGCCTGTAGCCTACATAGACAGTCATTTTCTTCCTTGCAGGCAACTCAAGGCTTTCTCATTACTGGGAAAGGTGACTGATGAGGGACACTGTGTAGCATCACTGAGATAAAGGGGCAGGGAAGTCTGGCAGTCATGCAAAGAAAACCCTTGCCTGGGCTCAGAGCATTCACGCCTTCAATAACTGCTCACTGAACTTGAGGACAAAGATCTTTTCTCCCACACAGCTTCCTCCCTCCTTGTCTAGACATTCTGTAAGCGGTCTCCTAGTTACAGGAGTACAGTCCTCTGGTCTCACAAGCATGAACTCAAGCCTCCTGCCGCCAGTGAGGGTGAATGCTGGTGGGCGCAGCTCCTTTGCAGTGAGCTCCAGGGAAGCGCTAATATCGTGTTCCCAGGAGGAAGTCACGAATTCTGAGAGAAGTTTGTAAGGAAGATGATGGAGGTTAGAAACTGAGCTTAGGGTTATTTTACCGTAGCCAGTGGCACAATATCTAAAGCTGTGTGGTCTAATATGGTAGTCTCTGGCCACATGTGGTTATTTAATTTTTATTTTTAATTGTGGTGAAACATATATAACATGAAATTTACCATCTTAGCCAACTTTTTTGTTTTTGTGTTTTTGAGATGAGATCTTGCTCTGTCACCCAGACTGGCGTACAGTGGTGGCACAATCATGGCTCACTGCAGCCACGTACTCCTGGGCTAGAGCGATCCTCCTGCCTCGAGTGATCCCTCCTGAGTAGCTGGGACTACAGCTGTGCATCACCATGCCCCGCTAAGTTTTTTAAATTTTTATTTTTTAGAGAAGGGGTCTCGCTATGTTGCCCAGGCTGGTGTCAAACTCCTGGACTTACGCAATCCTCCCGCTCAGCCTCTCCAGTAGCTGGGATTATAGGAGCGAGTCACTGCACGTAGCTCTTCAGCCATTTTTAATTGTGTAGTTCAGTAGTGGTAGATACAATCACATTGCTGTGCAGCTGATCACCAAAACTTTCTTATCTTGCAAAACTAAAATTCTGTACCCATTAAACAACTCCCTATTTCCCTCTCCTCCCAGTCCCTGGCAGCCAGCATTCTGCTTCCTGTTTCTTTGAATTTGACTACCCTAGATACCTTATATAAGTGAAATCATACCGTGTTTGTGTTATTTGTGACTGGCTTATTTCACTTAGCATATGTCAGCTGTTTAATTTTAAATGAATTAAAATTGTTTCCTTAGTTGCACTAGCCACATTTCAAGTGCTCAATGGCCTCATCTGGCTAGTGGCCACTGTACTGGACGGCACAGAGAGACTATTTTCATCATCCTAGAAAGTTCTATTGGACAGGGCTGCTCCAAAGGAAAACTGGTAGTTTACACTGAGAACTGACTAAAGGGGGCACTGGTAGAAAAAGCACTCGATATTTTTTCATACCCTGACAGCTAATGAATAACCCGACTTCTTTTCTCCGCCACAAAAATGATACCAGCTGCATGTTTTAA
The DNA here is from genome assembly GCA_963574885.1 of Lepilemur ruficaudatus. Lineage (NCBI taxonomy): Eukaryota > Metazoa > Chordata > Mammalia > Primates > Lepilemuridae > Lepilemur > Lepilemur ruficaudatus. The sequence goes on along the minus strand of CAUYRT010085868.1, from coordinate 19,412 downwards.
TATTTACAACCTGCATCCTATCCCAGCCTCCAGTCTTTTAAATCCCCTCTCCTCCAATAGCGTGCAACATGAAAACTAATTTCAGTCGGAAAACTGAGAGAACATAAATATACAGTACAGACTACAGATAAATGCACTTTAAAATATTCTTAACACGGACTTCTTAGGAAATGCCTGTCAGCTTAACCATCTATGGGAGTTAAATTGGAGTGTTTCGTTAATTAGAACTGTTAGTTTATTGCTAACCTGGCAAGAATCCCAATTGGTATTTGCCACAAAGAAGCTTCATTCAGTAGACCTGCCCTGAAAGCCTATCGCTCTTAAAGCTTTTTCATTGAGACCCATAGTGAGAGAGAAATATTGTGTCTCAACCCAGCACATACACACATTTACATGTGTGTGTATATGTATGTACTTGAACCTAAAATTAGAGTTTCTTGTATCAGTACTTACCCTTACTATGTGAGGTGCATGTATTCTTTCTAAAAATTATTTTCTTAAAAAATATTCCTATCCACTAAATTGATTTTATAAGCCACCAAAGGGCCACAACATACAGTTTAGAAAATACTGCTTTGGACATAACCTGCATTCAGTTTCAGGCCTCCAGCAAAACACTGCAGCCCCCACCTCCACCTCTGGGTCCCCACAGCTCAGAAAACAGCTTCAGAATTATGCCTCAAAACAAGCGAGTTTTTTAAAAAGCTGTCGGTCATGGCTTTATTTCTTGGTGAGCTCTATTCGCTGATTTTAATGCTGGCTTAAGTAGAATGTGGTTATGATAGAAAACCCATTATCCAAATGATTATATTCTGCTTTTCAAAGCCAAATACAGTTAAATTTTCATATTAGCATGTGTTATTGGGAGTTAATTGAATTTTAGAGTTTTTCTTTGGTGTGTGTAGGAGAATATACATCTCACAATGCGATATAAGGTTATAAAGGAAGAGGAGAAAAGTCTTAAAGTCAGTTTGTTGTGTCATGCATAAACAACACTTTATAAAAATTCTGTAAACAAAGATTTCAAAATGTATGTTGTACACAATATATAGATAGATAAGGTAACTTGTCAGATTTTTTTTTCTTTTTCAGTGTGAGTATCTGGTATGTTAGCCAATATTTTGACAAATAATAGGAACAGAATTGAGTTCTGTGAATCACTTTGAGAGGGATTTCATCTCAGGACTATGAGAGAACTTGCTGCCAGATTGGCCAGTGCTTCTTTTCCTAAGGGGACAACTGTAAGAGACCCACTCACTATTTGTGTGAATAAGAGTATGGAAAATCTGTGTACTCTTTGAGTAATTCTGAGTTGGGCAGGCTGCAAAAAGGGTGAAAGCAGGTATCAGACGATAACTATCATAATGCAGAATAAAAAACATTTCAGCCTAGCTATAACTCAAATAAGACTTTGCCCTTTTGAAATTTCAGATGTGTCAGGATACAGAAGTAGAAACAAAATTTTCTGTCTTTTTTTTTTTGTGAGACAGAGTCTCGCTCTGTCACCCGGGCTAGAGTGCAGTGGCATCATCATAGCTCACTGCAGCCTCAAACTCCAGGGCTCAAGTGATCCTCCTGCCTCAGCCTCCAGAGTAACTGGGACTGCAGGCGTGCACTGTGACACCCAGCTAGTTTTTCTATTTTTAGTAGAGAAGGGGTGTCGCTCTTACTCAGGCTGGTCTTGAACTCCTGAGCTTAAGCAATCTTCCCTCCTTGGCCTCCCAGAGTGCTAGGATTAGAGGCGTGAGGCCCAGCCCCAAATTTTCCTTTAAAATAAAATTCCTAAATTGGTAATCTCCCCAGGGTTTATTTTTAAAATCTTTTTTGGGATTATATAAATGAAAATACTTACAGGAAGTTTGGAAATTAAAGGAAAAGATGAAAAAGCAAGAAATTTCATTGCCAGGCTACCACTGTTAATATTTTGGGCACATTTCCTGGGCAAATATTTGGGCAAAGTCTTTTTCTATGTATATTTTTACATAATTGAGATAATTTATTTTGACACCCCCCCCACTATTTCTCCATGCAATTAAAAACTCTCCACAAATATATATTTAATGGGTTTATAGTATGTCACGATATAGATGTGGCAGACATTTTTAGCCATTTCTCTGATTCTGGACGAGTAAGTTTCAGTGCGTTTTTTACCTGTATGAATACCACTGTGATGAACACTTCTGTGCCTACATCTCAGCTGTATTCCTGATCATTTCCTTAGGGTAGATTGACAGAAACGGAATCACCTGTCATCCCGTCAGTACCATCTGCTGTGTGGCCTTCTCTCTATCCCAGCCAGCTTCTTGGAAGTTCTCTATTGAACTATCCCCATTTCCTACTTAAAACCTGGCTTCAAAGCCTTCAGGGCTTTCATGTTTATTATGGGATGGACACTAAAGTCCTTGATGTGATCTTCAAGGCCCAGCATGGGCCTGCCCCTCCAAACCACTTTCTCTGGCCTCAGGCGCACTGGCTGTAACTCAACTGGCTCCTCACCCCTTCCCCAGCCCCAGGGCCTGCAAGCCTGCGTGTCCTCTCTGGAACAGTCCCCCTCCCCACACCTGTCTTTCCTTTGTGGAATAGGAAGTGAGATATCTGCTTAGAGGAGGTGGGTGGAAGTTTTGAGGAAAAGTAGAAGGTATCAAAAATTCATTTAGGAGGGAGAGAAAGGAATTGACCAGACAAGTCTACATTGGATTTCCAGATAATGAGGAGGCCCACTTTCATAGTATATTCAGAGTTTGGATTATGAGATGCATATCAAGAGAAATGGAATTGGCATGCAGAGCTGGGATCACCTTTAGCTTCTGGTAAAAAGACATCACTTAATCTAAGTCAGCCTGGGGAGTTCAGTAGTTTGCTTTCTCTGGAGGTGTCCTGCCTCTTCTCTGCTAATGCAATTCATATGGATAATAGCACATTTTGACATTAGTATTAGTGGAGGATTTCACTAATAAGTACTTTTGGGATCACTGGAAGCCTTGATGTGAAAATCTTCATTTCTGGGTTTCTTTGGAAAACTGTATTAATGCCCTGTCCAATAGAATTCCTACTAGTTACATGTGGCTATTTAAATGTAAATTAATGGAAGTTTGAATAAAACTGGAAATATAATTTCTTAATCATACTGACTAACTATACTTCAGCAGCCACATGAGGCTGGTGGTCACCATATTGGACATTGGAGAGAGAACATTTTTATCATCGTAGAAAATTCTTTTGGAATTTTCTCATAAAGCACTGATCCAGGGAGATGGAACGAATCCACCTAAGTAATCTCTGAGGTTAGTCAGTGCATAGAACGGTGATTCAGGAAAAATAACTGGACGATTTTAGCCTGGGCTAGTTTGCTACTATTTTCGATGCACAGTTTGCTAGTTCATCTAGCTTTTACTTTTAAATTTATGTAAGCATTAAAATTCTGCTCCCTTCTGGCATTCCCAGTCATTCACAAAATTCAATGGAAAAGCCAGCCGCCCTGGGCCCACATAGCCCTGGGCTTCCGTTGCCTATGTCATCGTCATGGTCAAGTTGAGCTGGATGACTTCCCGACCAAGCAGATGCCCCTGGCTGAAGAATAGGGGCTTGTCAAAAACTCTGAGGGCTTTGTTTATTTTCTACAGATAAACCTCATAAATGCAAGACTGGTGGGTTCCTACCATTTTGATGGATCCAATAAGTAAGGTTCTGATTCTAGATGAGACACCGGCTCTTTTAAAATGGCTCAGCAATGGGGAAGGAAGGGACCTGCATGACATGCTGGAGGCTCACACACAGGGAAGTGCATCCCTCCCCACCTTGTCCTCTTCTGGGTCTTGTACTTTCTTTGACTCTGCCAGTAATTCCTCCCACACTCCACTTCTAGGAACCCTCCATGAAGGCATTTTATTTTATACTTAACTCTAGGTCTTTCTGGCACATACAGATTCTTTGTTTATCTCTCTCTACCCCTCAGGTCTGAAGATAAAGCCACTTTTTGTGAAAACGGAAAAGGTTAAAGGGCCAAAGAACTGGAGGCTTTTTACCTCCCTGGCTTTTCTTTCTCACGGATGGGAGGGGTGATGTTTTACTGACCTAGGAGGGAATAATTTTCAAAGTTGGGGGAGCTCCCCTATTTCTCTGCCCCCTGGGGAGGGGCCTGCCATGAGCAATGCGGGGGAAGAACTCCAGCAGCCCGGGTGTGTGTGCGCAGGCTCACCTGCGGTAGCCTGGGTATAGGAAAAGCATTGCGGTCCCTCACAAAGATGCTTCTAAACGTAGACTATTGCTGACTCTGTGATTTGATAACTTCTCTAGTTAGGAGTGAGGTAGGTTGTTTCTGAATGGCTTGGTTAACAGAAATTTTTAGATGTTGCTCTGTTTTAACAGTTAAAACTCAAATAAAATATCTTACACTTACGTAGCCTTTACAGTTTGCAAAAATATGTTCTCAGGCATCATTTTATTTGATACTTATGATGAACCTGTGGACTGGGGAAAACATTTGCAGAAGAGGAAAGCTAGGCTCAGAGAGGTCAAGTGACATGCGCAAGGTCACACAGCTAGTAGGTGGTAGAACTGAATTTTGAATCCCAGTCTAGTGTTTTTCTGAGAACATTGCTTTACTTCACATTTATATTTTGGACTCATAAAACACATTGAAGTTGGATAACTGATGACACAAATATAATAGTTAATACAATAGATAATGTTGGTTGAGTGCTTCTAATGCCAGGGGTTGGGGGAAGGGGTGACTATAGTTGGATGGCTTAGGTCCTGCCCTCAGGGAGCTTTCTTTGAAACAGGGGAAGAAATATACTTAAATCAACAAATGGGCATTATTTTAGAACAACATGGGTGGGTTAGTGCTTGTGGATGCTGGATAAATGACAGTCCTTTACAGAAGCCTTCCTGAAAGAAAGGGGTTTTGATTCGGTCCTGGAGGATATGCACAAAGACTAAGGGAAGGGCATTCAAGCCACGTGCAGAGGCGTGGTGGTAGACAAGAGAGCTGTAGAGAGTCAGCTTCGGTTTGGTGGAATATTAATAAGCAAGAAAAGAGCACTTGTTTATTGTTTATTGAAAATCTACCCTGCATAAGACACTGTGTAGAGCTTGTGTTACCATGGTGTGCGGAAGAGACATGGTTCCTGCTTTTGTATTGCTTAGACTTTTGGGGGAGACACTCATTATTGATTGTCGGTACCAAAATGCACAAATATTTCTCATTCTGATTGTTATTATAAAGGAAACAGAACGGGATTCGATGAGAGTGTATAGTACAGTGACAAAAACTAGAGTGACATTTGAGCTGGTATGTGAAGAGTAGGAGTTAACTAGGCAAATAGTTTTGGTGTAGGGAACAGGGAAAGGAAAGCTCAGGAAAATGGGTAGAGCATGTGCAAAGGGCCGGGGATACTGAGGAACTACGAAAAGGCCTGTGTGCTGGAGTTGTGAGGCTGGAGGGGTGAGTGGTGTGTGGTGAGGCTGGGCAAGGGGCACAAGCTTGATCGGATTGGTCTTTATTCTAAGAGCAGGGGAAACCTCTGAAGTATTTTAAGCAGAGATGACATGATCAAATCTTCCTTCTAAAACGATCACTTTGCTGCAATGTGCAGAATGTTTGGGAGGCGTAATAACAGAGGTTTTGGAGCAACCCCTTAGCAGGCTACTGCAGTGGTCCAGGCGACAGATGACAGTGGCTTGGTGCAGAGTGGCGGTAGTGGAGATGGAAGGAAGTAGGTACCTTCCATTAGAGATCTAGAGATCGAATCTAAGGACTTGGTGACATGTTAGGTAGTGGAGAAGCAGGTGGCAAGGACAGTTCCTGAGTCCCAGTTGCTCTAATGGGATGGACCTGGCCACTGACATAGGAAACCTTGGAAAGGCAAGAAGAAGATGGAATTAGCTTTGTCTATCAGGCAGACAGGAGGGTCTATGGGCCAGAAGGTCAAGGTGAGAACTGAGCTGGAATTAAATGTGTAGGTCATTGGTACATAACTGACAAGGGAAGCTCTGGGCGTGGATGAATTCTCCCAGGGGGAAGGAGCATTAAACGAGGAAAGAAGGATCAAGCAGTGAGGATGCACACTGGCCAGGTAGTTGAGAACAAGCCAGCCCAGGAGCTGCTGAGAGGTGGGAGGGAAACCAAACGGTGCTTGAGTGTTATGTCATCAAGGTGGAGTAAAACTGTTTAAAAAAAAACAGAAGGGGGCATCTTTCAGTATATCTCTAGAATCGTTTACTCATCACACCCCAAAATCTATTATGTGGCACCCGTGCATGTCTAGATCCGAGGCTCTTGTGTTGTTACTGTAACGAGGTGTATTTATTTGTTCATTTATAGCTGTGACAGATTGCAGAGTGTGTGTGTATGTGTGCATGTGTGTGTGTGTGTGCTTGTGTGTCTTATGCCTGGAACAATAACCTCCTCTCCTTTCTCCCACATCACTGCACTTTTGGCTGCCACTGTGGTTTGTTGCAAATTTGAGCTCATTTAATCCCATGGAGTACTAAACAATATCTGGTCTCAGGGGCTCTGTGGTTCTACTCTCAGCACCCCACCTTCATTTGCCAGCTGGGATCTCTTAATGAGCTAGCTGCACACAGTTCAATAGTAAAAGGTTTTTAGCTGGTGAAATATGTTTGAAGAACCTGCTGTTGGGGTGTTCCACGTTAGGCCTGCTTCCATTCTCTCTCTGGCCTTCTCTTTTCAGGATGGCTGTGGCTCCTCCAAGTTACTGTTTTGTGGCCTTCCCACCACGTGCTAAGGATGGGCTGGTGGTATTTGGGAAAAATTCAGCACGGCCCAGAGATGAAGTGCAGGAGGTTGTGTATTTCTCTGCTGCTGATCATGAACCAGAGAGCAAGGTTGAGGTAAGTCGTCTCTCTGTTGCAGTCTCTCCGAGTTGCAGTCTCTCTGTTTCTGGCTGTGGCACCAGCACACTGTAACTTCTTTCTTGGAAGCCTACTAGTAAGAGTTGTCACATTGGTTCTGCTGATTCCTGTTTCCATTCAGATTTGCTCATAGCCTTAAAAACAAAGTCACGTGGAGAATTCTATGTACACTGCTATGGCCCTTATTTTGTGATTAAGTAAAACATTTACACAGTTCTAAAGTCAAATCTAAAAAAACCAAGATGTATTCATATATGTCTAGCTTCTATCCTTATCTTTCTTAGTCCATTTCCTTTTTCCCTATAGGTAATTATGTTCTGGAAGATTTTTAGGTTTATCTTTCCATTTAAAAAATTATGTCTATATAAAATAGATTACACACACACATATGCATATTCATCCTGGTTCCTTTCCTCTTTTCTTAGATTAATAGTGGCATGCCATGCACACTTTTCTTTACTTTACACTTTTCAACTAAAAACATATCTTGGAGATCACTCCATATAGTACACACAAGCAGTCTTCATTCCTCATTTAGAACTGTGTAGTGCTTCATTCTATGGATGTACAACAGTTTAATCAGTCCCATATTGCTGCTGGACATTTGGGTTGTTTTCCAGTCTTTTGCTATTACAAATAGTGCTGAAATGAATAATAGCCTTATATATCTGTCGCAAATATCTGGTCTCGGCTTATAGATTTTTATCATGTTAAACATTATCAATAAATTCCTATTCTGAGTACTTTAAAAATGCTATTTTTTCGGTCAGCATTTCTTTGGGATAGATGTCTAGAAATGGAATTGCAAGGTCAAAAGGTGAACAAATATCTAATTTTGTTAGATATTGTTAAATTTCCTTCCATAGGGGGTATACCATTTTGCATTCCCATCAGCACCGTATGACAATGCCTGTTTCTCTGTATTCTGAGAATGTGTTGTTAAACTTTCATGATGACTATTTTGTGTTAATTTCACATTCTGTTATTTTACTAAATTCTTTTCTTGGTTATGTCAGCTTTTATCATTGATCCCCTTGGATTTTCTAGGTACATTGTTATGTCACCTGCAAATAGAGATTGTTTTATTGTTCTTACATCTATAATTATTTTCTTGTCTGATTTCTTTGGCTTGTATCTTGGATTCCATATTAAATAATGTGGAGATAGTGTGTATCCCTGCCTTTGTGCCTGACCTGAATGGGGCTGCCTCTAGTTCTTCCCCATTAAGTAAGATGCTGGCTTTGGGACCGAGATTTATATAGTTTTATATGTTAAAAAGTATATGTAAACTGAGTGCGGTGGCATGTACTTGTAGTCCCAGCTACTTGGGAGGCTGAGGCAGGAGGATTACTTTGCCTGACGCCCAGGAGCTGGAGGCCAGCCTGAGCAACATAGTGAGATCCTGTCTCTAAACAAACAAACAAAAAAAGTATAAATGAGTTTATATTTGAATGTTTAAAAAACAACAACTATTGAATAGGTATTAAATTTTGTTTAAGGTCTTTTCAGTGATTAGAGAGATAATCACCTAATTTTTCTTTCTATTTATATGGTAATCGAACCATCTTTGCATTCATGGAATAACTTTGGTTATGGTATATTTATTTAGATTGTGTGTGTGTGTGTGTGTATTTAAATGGTAGTTTGTTAAAGGATGAAAGGATGAAGAATTTGGAGAAAAATTGGAGCTGTTAAATGAACAAGCTCTTTCTGCTGACATAACCCCTACTCTTTGGTGTTCTATGGTTTGAAAAATAAACCGATTTTCTGATGATCACGCTCGGTTTTAAATGGGTATTTGTTAATGTGTATTTTATTTTCTTATCTGAATCTGAGATCACTGGCTCTGTTTCAGTCTGTTAAAAGCACTAATCAGCACAAAAGAGCAGCAGAGCTCTGTGAGGAGCTGCTTATTTCAGATGAATTTAACAAAGGCACTGAGATGAGCAGGCAGGGTTGAGCGTGACCGGACACGGGCTGTCTGTGGATGGGGTGGTGTCAGACTGTTTCCCACAGACCTTTTACCAGAACCACTTGCCTCTCTCTTTGAGCCACTCACTTAGCCCAAGCCCCTCAACTTTAGTGGGATTTCCCTCTGTATAGGTGAAGAGGAATGCTAGGTTCTCTGGTGGGCATGTTAGGTTTTAAATGGGCATTCACGTATTAGTGAATATCCATGTCATTTGGGTTTGAATGTTTCTCTCTTCTCCTGGAACAGAGTGGACTCTGTGAATGAAGTTTGCTGGTTTGAGTTGTTACTAACTTTCCCTGTTTGTCTTCCCTAATTATTTCCATCTTTTTTCCCCCAAGAGACACACAAAGTGAAATAAAAGTTTGATTTTCACGTGGGCAGATTTGAATTCCCACAGGTCGGGGTTCCTGTCCCGCATGCACTTCTTAGAATGTGGAGAAGGCACTCCTGCCACGGAAGGGGAGGGTGAGGTCTGTGCCCTTCACCCTGCCTGAATCTTGGTGACGGCCTGTGATTGCTCTGACCATCGGAGCATGGTGGAAGTGATGCATGTGACTTCCGAGGCTGGGTCATGAAAGGATGTGGCTTCCACCTGTTGCTCTCTCTCCCGGGACTCTAGCCCTAGGAGCCCAGGCATCCATCATGCCAGGAGGAACCCAAACTAGCCACATACAGAGACCACAGAGCGCCCACACGGAGAACTTGGGTCCCTCAGCTGACAGCCAGTATCAACTGCCAGACGTGTGAGTGAGTGACCTTTCAGATGATTCCAGACCCCAAACACTGGAGTAGAGACACACTGTCCCTGCCGTTTGCTGCCCAAATCCACAACCATAAAAAAGGTTGGAGTATTTCCTTAAGTAGCCACAGTAACTACATCACACAAAACCATTTATGAACGTGTCTGAAATAAATATTTTAAGCACTCGGGGGTGTAGCTCAATGGTAGAGCGCGTGCTTCGCATGAAATAAATATTTTAGAAAAGTTTGTTTTCTTTTTTGGCGGGTAGGCTAAATAACTCAATATTCTACTCTGTTGGTTACAGTTGTTTTAGGAAATAGATGAAATTCCTTTTACTGGTTAACCCATGCTATATTATTACTCAAATACACTGTAGGTGAAATCACATTCCCCTTGCATGCATAAGTGCAGTTTGATATATGCCATAATTAGTCTCTAAGGCAGCTCGGACCTCTTTTCTGAGATCCATACCTGTGGTCGGAACTACCTCTGTGCATTTCCACATGCATGTCCTGTGGGTGACATAACCTCACAGGTCAAAACCCAAATTCGTTTTCCCCAGCTCATTTGTCCCTGTTGCTCTAACAGCATCACCGTCTGCCACATTGTTTATGCTAGAAACCAGGGGGAAGTGTGACCCTTGTTTCCCACCCATCCCGGATGCCCAGGGACCGTTGTTCCCGAGTCCTGCCGCTTTCTCCCCTGTGTCCCCATCCCCTCCCCACTGCCCTTGTCTCATTCAGACCAACCCCATCTCCCTTCTGCTATAATATTCCTATTGGTCCCCTGTCTTTTTCTCCAGGATTCTTCTCCCTGCTGGGTTACCAGAATTTTCTTCCAGAACACAGTTCTGTCACTGCCTTGTTGAAAAATGTTTGGTTTTGTTCACAGGATGAGAGTCCAGGCTGATTTGCATGCCATTCGGAACTCTTCCCGACCGGCACCCTGTTCGCTTTCCCTTTTTCTTTTCTTCTCTTTCTTTTCTTTTCTATTTTAAATTAATAGACTATTTTTTAGAGCAGTTTTATGTTTACAGAAAAATGAACAGAAGGTACAGAGTTCCCATGTACCCTGTCACCTACCTCCCAGTTTCCCCTATTACGAACCTCTTGCAAAGTGTGTGCATTTGTTACAGTTGATGAGCCAATATGGGTGCATTATTATTAACTAAAGTCCATAGTTTACACTCTGTGTTGCATATCCAAGGGGTTTTGACAGATGCATAGTAACATGTATCCATCATTAATAGAGAATATTTTTAATGCCCGAAAAATTCCCTGTGCTTTGCCAATTGACCTCTCCTATCCCCACCCCTGGAAACCACTGATCTTTTTCCTGCCTCCATAGTTTGGACTTTTCTAAAACGTCATATAGTTGGAATCATACAGTATGTAGCCTTTTCAGACTGCCTTATTTTACTTAGTAAATATGCATTTAAGGTTCCTTCATTTCTTTTCCAGGCATGGTAAAACATTTCTTTTTATAACTGAACAATATTCCATTGTCAGCATGTACCAGTGTATTTGTCCATTCACCTACCGAAGGGCGTCTGGGTTGATTCTGAAGTCTGGCAATTGTGAATAAAGCTGCTATAAACATTTGTGTGCAGGTTTTTATATAGACATAAGTTTTCAAAACTCATTATACTTTTTAATGTAATTTTACATTTTCGAATAGGCAATATTTTTATGTCGTTCAAAGATTAAATGATATTAAAAAGGCTCACAGTAAGAAGTCTTCCTCCTCACTTGTCCATATCTACTCTGATTCCCATCCTATAGAAACCTTTTAATAATTTCTTGCATATCCTTCCAGAGTTTTATACAAATACAAAGAAATGAATATCTGGCCTTATTTTCTTTTTTTCCATGAATGTAGCACATTATATAGGCTATTTTTAAACTTGATTTTTTAAATATATAATTCCAAATTTCAAAGAAAAGATCTGTAATTTGCTTTTCTCATTTAATAACATTTTCTAAAGATTTTTCTATATCTGTTCACAGTGATTATCCTTATTTATCTATTATTTTTACAGCTGCATAGTAATCCATTGTGGAGATGTGCCACAATTTACTTAATTAGTCCTCTATTGGTAGATACTTGGACTATTTCCAGTATTTTGCTAGTCCAGAAAGTGCAGCTGTGAAGAGCCTGTACACACGTCATTTTGTACATGTACATGTTTGTAGCCAGCAGATGTACCTCCAGATGTAGCATCACTGGGCCATAGGGTAAAGCTTTTGTCATAACTGGTCTCCATAAGAGTATACAGTTTCCTGCTTTTCTACCCTCATTCTTAGTTGTTCTCTCTCAGCTTGCTCCCTAGGCCCCAGCTACACAGAGCTGCTTGCCATGTCTTTAACAAACAACACTTGCATTTTTCTGTGCATTTGCTCTTTCTAACCTTTGCCAAGAATCTCTGTCCTCTTCCCTCCTCTCATCTACTTGGTAGACTCCTATGCATCTTCCAAGGCCTCAGCACCAATATCCCTTTCTCCTTCTAGCTTGCCACTCCTGTATGAACATGTGGCTCTTTATGCCTGTCCTACCACAATAAATCATCGCCTAAAACTAAGGGGATGAGTTCTTCCTGGGAGTAGGGGTCTTGGGCTCTTGTCCTGCCTTCCCCATTACAGGTCCTTGGGAGTTTGAGCCTCTCTGAGACTCAGTTTCCTCATTTTCTGATAGAGATCATAATACCCACCCTGCGAGCATTACAGGGCATTTGTGAGACTCATGTGAGCTAATGCATGAAAGCACCTTGTCAACTCTAAGGAGAACATTGTGAGGAGAGGAACTATTTTCTTTTCTTCCTTCCTTCCTTCCTTCCTTCCTTCCTTCCTTCCTTCCTTCCTTCCTTCCTTCCTTCCTTCCTTCCTTCCTTCCTTCCTTCCTTCCTTTTTCCCTCCCTCTCTCCCCCCCCCTTTCTTTCACTTACTAGTGTTGGTCTCGATTCCCAAACTCTTAGCTGTAGCACGTGCTTCTGAATCTGCTTTTGAAACTGACTCTTATCCCTTTAACTCCCTTACAGTTACACCTATCTCTATCCCCTGTTCTTGTCTCAAGTACAGAATGCTGGGTTCTTTTCCATACTTGGGCCTGTGAGTCACAATTACTATCATGTAGTTTTCATACTCGCACTTGTTAAAATACAGACTTTTTTGTTTAACTATGGAGAGTGAGAACTCTCCATAAAAACCCGTCTATTCCTCAGCAATTCCATGGCATTTTAAACACACGTGCCCTGAGGTTTCCCTAGAAATGTCATACTTGAGTGCTGAGGCCCCAGGAACTCATCTTCTGAGAATGTAACCACGTGCTGAAAGTCACCCTGGCTGCTCATCCTCCCACCCACCCTGGTCCACCCACCCACCCCTCCTCCTCTGTTCGGGTAGTCCTGTCCCCGTCATCTGCCATGTGTGAAGTTCGCTTTGCTTGAGCCTGGAAGAGTGGGAAGTAAGATCCTCCAGCTCAGAGTTCCCCAGTTTCCAAAATGACATTGGACATTTTTGTTCAGCTGTGCATTTGGCAGATTGGAACATCATAGCTGTATTCTTTAGTCTTTCCCATGTGGATTGTGGGCTTTCAACACTTCTCTTTTGGTTGTGGAGGAGGATGGATATGTATATACAGTTTTGAAAGCCCCTCTGTCCTCTCTGAGGATGCTGTAGCACCGTCCATCATAGAACTCATCTCAACTTTACCTCAATTCCTGCTCCTTCCTCTAGGTAGGGGTGTTGAGAAAGCAGATGGATAATTTCCTGGGTTATATATGATGTTCCCTGTGTGTCTGTGTCTGTCTATCTGTCTATGTATGTGTACATGCATGCCCTTGGACAGTTTAGGCCTATTTGTACATGGCTGAACTTTCTATTTAGGAAAAAATTAGTCCAACATTAGAATACTGTTCCAGAGAGACAGTGGATTTCAGCTAACATTTGCAATATTTATACTAGGTGCCCAAGAGGCTAATTATACCACAATTTATGGAGACAGAATTCTTGATAAAGTTAGATTTGAGACATAATATTTTTTGAAAGTCTGTTATTTTTCAGTAATAAATCTCATCTCCATTGTTTCCCTGCTTTAAAGTTTAAAGTCTTTGTTGTTTCCTTTTTTTTTTGAGACAGAGACTTGCTCTGTTGCCCGGGCTAGAGTGCCGTGGCATCAGCATAGCTCATAGCAACCTCAAACTCCTGGGCTCAAGCGATCCTCCTGCCTCAGCCTCCCGAGTAGCTGGGACTACAGGCATGCACTACCATGCCTGGCTAATTTTTTCTCTATATATTTTTAGTTGTCCAGCTAATTTCTTTCTATTTTTTTTAGTAGAGACAGGGTCTTGGTCTTGCTCAGGCTGGTCTCGAACTCCTGAGCTCAAACGATCCACCCGCATCGGCCTCCCTTTTTTGTTTTTTTCAAAGCTAGGTTGAATTTATGTCTGTTTTCTATAATGTGAAATGTTGCATGGATTCAGTGTCCTCAATGAGTTTACATAACTGTCATGATTTGGGGCAGACTCTTGGTAGTTCATTTCCCTCTCTTTCACCAATGAAAATATTTACAAGAAGAATAAAAATTACCAATTAATGATGGCTGTTAGCATTGTTAGTAAAATTGTCCAGATGGAGGCTGTATTTGTGGTGTGTGGGGTGTGTATGCATATGGGCGTGGGATCTGAATTTTAATTCTGAAGGGTATTTCTTACAATAGGAAAGCACAAGTCATTCTACAATCAGAGAGAACTGAGCAAAGCTCCATGGCTACTGGGCAGATTGTCTGTTATTCTTTCTGTCTGTTTTCTATTTTCTTCTCTTCCGTCCCAGGAGCAGGAGTCCTCAGGTTAGTATGGAGTCAGGAGTATCTCTCACTTCCGTAAGAGGGAGGCTCAGCAGAGGGCTTCCTTCCACAATGTCCCCTTTCCAAAACATAGTTCTGACCTCGGGACTGTGCATTGCCCATCCTCAAAGATCGTAAGGCTTCAGGGAAATAAAAAGCAGTGCTTCTAAAATATGGTTGAGGGTGTTGCCCTCTGATCTCAATGCCTTCTATTATCTTTATTTAGACTCATATGAACCTTAAGAACACATTTTCTGAAACCAGTCAAATAGCAGCAAGACAATAGAGTAAAAACAATACAAAAAAAACCCAAAACAAAACAAGCTTGTTGTGGTGTTGTGCACCTATAGTCCCAGCTACTTGGGAGGCTGAGGCAGGAGGATCACTTGCACCCAGGAGTTTGAGGCCAGCCTGGGCAACATAGCAAGATCCCATCGCTAAAAAAAAAATATATGTTTTTAAATATATGTATTTTTACATATATGTGTATATATACAATTTAAAAATAAACAAAAACTCTTAATGATAATTAGCAGTGCTGCTTTAGAGTTGCAAATTTTCTAAAACTAAAAGTATTTCCGCTGAAGCCTCCCATTTTCCCTGCTGTTTTCCCCCACCCTGAGAAGCTTGGCTGACTCATCAACTCACTCACAATGCTTTTCACTGGTGGTGCCAGGGTTGTGTTCACCATCTGAGTACAGTAGGAAAGGCACAATGGTTGCATTTCATTAATTGAAACGTCCATTGTGTGAGCGTCTCCATTCCCCTTTTCACTGGGGGAGATCCAGAAATAGTGTGTGCTGGAATGTGGATGGGGCAGGCGACGGCATGAAGCTGATCTTGCTTTTCATTTTTGACACAATCACACAAAATAACGAAGGGCTTGCTCTGCGGAGGCGTTGATTTTGTCTTTGTCTCCGGGGTCTTTTCAAGGATGGTCTTTTCTGCCTTCCAGCCTGGTGGGTGTCTACCTGAGAGAGTGGCAGGCTCAGGACAGGCAGTTCCTTTAAAACCCCGTGATCAACATTGGGCAGCACTGACATTTAGAAGGACGCTTCACCACACTCTGCTCTCTGGGCGTTCTCACATTGTTCTGTGGCTTTGGCACCCAGAAGTCACACGAGCTGACAGATTTGTATTATAAAAGCCTGGGTGGGAGCGGCCATGGGGCAGCAAGACCAGTTGCTCATCTGTTTCCACCGCTCACTGTAACAGCTTCATGACTCAAGATCATCATGGGAATCAGAATCATCTCTGTGAAGATCTCTCCTTTAAGTGGAGAACACTTTCTTTTTTCTTTTTTTTTTTCCTAATAGAAATTTTGGCTAGGAATTTTGACTTGGGGAACTAAATTGGTTTTGCCACACTGAAAGAAGAGTTCAGGTGGTGTTTGGATATTTTTGCCTGATGAAACCTCCTCGATCCCACTTCTCTGCTCATTAGTAATGTGGCAATTGCAAAGGTTGGTGGATTTTATTTTAAAAAAAAAATGATTGCCTGTGGAGTTCATGTTCTAGATGGCTGACTTTACAAAGTTTAGCTAATTAGCTCCTGTGTAAATGTTCCTTGTTTTGTGAGATTTGCTCCCAGAGTGGGATTTTAAATAACCAATGTATGTGAGACCAGTGTTCTTATCCCCTCCCCCCAACCCCAATGTGATTAGCCAGATTTAAGACACAATGGAGCAGGGTGAATGGCAGTCTCAGAAGGGCACTTGTTAGTCCTGCTGCTCTGTGGTCCATGACAGAGATGCCGCAGGGGGCAGAGAGGGGAGTCTGACTGCATCAGCTTTAGCCTCATGCTTAGGAGGGGCCGATGTGGCCCATCTGGCTACACAGGGATCCCCTGCCTTCCTCATCATTCTAAGTTTGGCCTGAAAAGTGTCAAGTTGGCTGCATATGTTTTGAACTCCCACAAAGACCGTCTGGTCTTTTTGGTTCAATTGTCAACATTATCAGGCAGTCCTTAGTGAGCCTCGCAGTTTGGTGTCTCAGTGTTATCACAGTCGCTCCCCCAAGCGGCACAGTGGGGACCTCCCTGGGCCATGAACGCACTTTGCCATTAGCATTTCTCTCTTTTCTCTGGCTCTTAGCTCTGTCTGCAATACCTTGATGTCTGGCCCAGTTTTCAAGATCAACTCAAGTGCCACCCACTTGATAAAGCCTCCAGCCTCTTGGATGTGTTTCCTCTTTTCCTTGGACCTTTATTATACTCCCTTAGACCCTTGTAATTTATCCATCCACTCATTTATCCATACATCCAAAAAGAGGTTTATTGATGCCTAGTGTGTACCAGATCTGGGATATGTCGGTGGACTAAACAACAAAGATACCTCCCTCATGAGTGTGTATTCTAGAGGGGGGAGATGGCATGTAAACTGTACATGTAATGAAGCAGTCGGTCAGAAGGGGAGGAATGGAATGGGAAAAAGAAAAAGCAGAGCAGGCTAGGGCCGATCAGACGGCCAAGGTGGGAGAGAAGGCAAGACGCTGTAAGTACAAGTAGGCAGGTGTCAGTGACACTCACTGAAGCTGGTCTGGTGGGCATAGGAATTTGTGTGCGTGTCTTCTTCTTCCTCCCCAACAGAAAGGACAGGGACTGAGTGTCCTCACTGATTTTCTGCCAGCAGCAGTGAGCACATAGTGCCTTGAGTATAGCTGGTGCTCTATAAATAATTAGCAAAATGGCAATGAATGTATAAAAATGAATTTGAGGACAAAACCCCTCCATTTCCTGTTTTTATTTTTTCCTGGTTTTTTGCAACCTTTAAAATAAATAATCTATACATAAGAAGCTGAGATTCCTTCCTTATTTACTCATTGTTTTTAAGATAAAATTTGTCACTGGTGCTCAGTGGGGGCAGGGTTTTTGGAAAGTGTCAATGCCTGGACTACTTTTTTATATGAAAAAATGCAATCTTAAGATATAAACTTAAATTCCAGTTAGAAGAGCACAGAGAAGCATAGATTGATTACAATTTTAGCCAGCTTTTTGTTCTACAAGAATCGTTGTTTTAAAATAAATAGCCTTGGGGAACCGCATAGGGGAAAACATCTCAAGAGTGCATTTTATTATTAATTTGCTATGAAGAACTAAAGGGTCTCTTGACAACTTCCAGACTTAATTGGCTTTCAGTTTACAAATATTTATCAAGTGAAATGACATTATCCCTGTGCAGAGCAACGCCTAGCATGAAGGTTGCAGAAGTCACCTGACCAATGAGCATGTGCTGCATGCTGTCAGCTCTTACCTGAGGTTTAGGGATTATGGGAGATCAATGCAGAATAACTCTCCAGGCTGCACTCAGTTGATATAGCTGGGTCTTGAATAATAATAATACTAATAAAAATCTAAGACTGCAGTAGCTTTCAGCTGCCCTATTTAAAATGTAAATGACTGCTGCAGCTGATCAAATCCTCCCTTGAGAGCTCAAGAGCTCTGCCTAACTTAGAGCATTGAATCCCAAGCTGCATCCGCCACACAAAGGGTGTGTCATAGGTGCGTAGAATGTCAGAGCCAGGAGGCCCCCTGGATAACCTAGTTGTATGGTTTTCCAACTGCTCCAGCCCAGTGCCCGCCGTGGGCCACAGTGTGGGAGGGTACGAGAAAGAGGCGGGCAAGGCTCCGAGGGGTCGCCCACCCTGGGCCCCTGCCTCTGCGTCCTGTTGTTGCAACACGCTTTGACCAGTTTTACTGTGTTTATGCTTCAATCTAAGAGTTTGTGTGAAGGAAGGCTTCTGAGGTTTAAAAATACTTTGGAGGAAATAGTTTCATCCAAATTAGCTCCCTCGTTTTCCAGGTGAAGACACAGCAGCCGGGAGAAGGTAAGGCATCAACTCTGAGTGGTGTGTGCTGCGGCTCTGACAGGAGGCAGGGGTGCACCTCTGTGGCACTGTGTCCTGCCGTGTCTGCCTCACTGGCCTAGTGTGAGAATCAAATGGGACAGACAGGAAAGCACCGTGTATTAATATAGAGAGTATACATTGTAACTCAACAGTTAAATGTAAATGATATTATCATGTTCTCTCTCCCACCACTAGAGCAATCATGTAGGTTGTCAAACTTGTTCCAGGAAGCCCTAGGGATCATCTAAGGGGCTCAGAGACCTGCCTTCTTCACTCAAAACATCTTCCTCTTACCTACTTTCTATGCTAGGCTTCTAGATAACGTTTCTTTTAAAGATAGGGCTCCTAAGTGGCTGTGTTTGCTTGAAATGAGGGCAGCCATCTGTGTCTATCGAAACGAGCAGGTGCAGGATGTCTTGGACAGCGATTGGCTGAATACCTGGTTCAAGATGATCGCCAGCCATATCACGTAAGCACTAGGAATAGATTAGCTTGAACCAGAGAGACTAAACTTACCACGGAGAGCTTAGAGCTGCATTGAGACTGGGGGTGTCTTTTAAATCAGGGTGTTCCCAAAGCCTTTTGTTGCTTGGCTCTGTTTGTGACTGATGCTATGGTTCAGTGTAAGTACCAAGGTGAACACTAGGTGGTACCTGACAGGTGATGGTGCTTTTTTCCTGTCTTTGTTTTTTAGTGCACTTACATTTCCATCGACCAGGTCCCAAGGACGCATGCCATAGTGATAAGCAGACCTGCCTGGCTCTGGGGGGCAGAAATGGGAGCCAATGAACATGGAGTGTGCATAGCCAACGAAGCCGTCAGCACCAGGGAGCCAGCTGCTGAGACAGAAGCCCTGCTGGGGATGGATCTGGTCAGGTACTGCACGGTGATTCTTTGAAACAACTGCCCAGAAAGTGTGGGAAATGGAGACAGGATTTATTTTCCCCAGACTTCATATTTTATAACATAATTCTCCCAAAGATGATGTGTGCCTTTTTTTTTTTTTTTTTTTTTTTGTGACAGAGTCTCACTCTATTGCCTAGACTAGAGTGAGTGCCATGGCATCAGCCTAGCTCACAGCAACCTCAAACTCCTGGGCTTAAGCAATCCTTCTGCCTCAGTCTCCCGGATAGCTGGG
>CAUYRT010085867.1:0-96149 GCA_963574885.1 Lepilemur ruficaudatus | reverse complement strand
TAATAACTATGTTCTTAGCCTATGTTGGCAAATTCATATTTGCATGCATTATTTGCATATAAAGATAGGTTAGTGTCTAGTTTTGTGTGAATTCCAGTCTGTGATATACATTCTTTTTTTTTTTTTTTTTTTTTTTTTTTTTAGACAGAGTCTCACTTTGTTGCCCAGGCTAGAGTGCCGTGGTGTTAGCCTAGCTCACAGCAACCTCAGACTCCTGGGCTGAAGGGATCCTTCTGCCTCAGCCTCCCAAGTAGCTGGGACTACAGACATGTGCCACCATGCCCGGCTAATTTTTTTCTATATCTATATTTAGTTGACCAATTAATTTCTTTCTGTTATTAGTAGAGACGGGGTCTCGCTCTTGCTCAGGCTGGTTTTGAACTCCTGACCTTGAGCTATCCACCTGCCTCGGCCTCCCAGAGTGCTAGGATTACAGGCGTGAGCCACCGCGCCCGGCTGTAATATACATTCTTTTTAACAGGTTACGTGTCTTTGTGCAGTCGACTTTTCAGTATTTGTATTCTTTAGCTTCTTTAAGGAAGATTTTTATAGTCAAAGTGGAAGAGGGCCAACTTTTTATTGTTAGTGCAGCAGCTTAATTAACTATACAAGTTTTATTATAGCAGAGTATTAGAACAGTGCTTCAAAGAGTAAAACATATAGAGAAGATTAGTAAATAACACAATGTGTGCAAGGCTGGCCAATTGTAATAATGCCTTTATTGGGTGGTTCCTGAATTTGAGCACATGCTTACATTTTTCAGATAATAGGAACTAAATTCTCTAATTTTAATTACCATTTCTATTGCACTATTACAAGAAAATAATGGAAATTTTGCTTGGATAAATGTATTGGAGAAATGTTGTGTATACTTTGGTTCTGAAAGACTTTGAGCTGTTAAACAAATGGATAGTGTTGGAAAGGAAAAGAAAACTCATTCTAAAGCACACATTTTATTTAT
Organism: Lepilemur ruficaudatus; assembly: GCA_963574885.1. NCBI lineage: Eukaryota > Metazoa > Chordata > Mammalia > Primates > Lepilemuridae > Lepilemur > Lepilemur ruficaudatus. Next base: position 95,188 of record CAUYRT010085867.1, on the reverse strand, counting down.
GACTTCTGAATCAGATCTGAAGAAAAATGATACAATAATTTATTCAATAATAGATTAAAATTTTCCAATAGGGCTAATAACCATTAAGAGAATTTAGGGCTTTGTTCATCTCACATTTCTGGGAAGGTCCTGATTTCAGATACTGCTTGTTTTCTTTTATGTAAATACATTTAGAAATCACAATATCCTCTGGGTCTGTTTATTGTGATCTAGTGAATGTGGTTAATCAATATTTAGGCACTGTGGAGAAAAAGAAAAAGAGGAGCTAGTGAACGATACTGAGATTATAGTTCATTTACATAGGGGTTGTAATTGATAAGTTATACACTGTTTAAAAGAAGATACAAAGGCAATATTGAGCTCTCATAGTTGTTAGACATTATGCTGAATATTGTCATATTCTCATTTTTAAAGATTTCATGTCATTATCATCCTTAGTTTACAGTTGGGGAGACCGAATCTCAGAGAATTTACATTGTTGGAGGTCACACAAAGCCAAAATTCAAATTCTAACTTTAAATTCCATTTTCTTTTATTAAATCATTATGAATGACTAGAAACCTTTAAAGGATATAATTTTTCAAATTGACCGAATTGGATATCTTTAATTAAATACTACAACTAAACTTATCAAAATAAAATATTATAGACCTTATTTGGTTCTTAAATGTATTCACGTAGTAAGGGATTTTTGATATTCATAATAACAGCATGAGTAATTGAAGTCATTAGGGTAATCAAGCAATTTTGTTTAGTAATAATATATTAGAATAGCATTTTACAGTTTTAAAGGGCACTTTCATATCTGTTATTTTTGTACCTTAAACCTTTTGTGAAATCTGCCAAATAATTGGTTTTGTTCCCTCTTGACATTTCTAAAATGAAGAAAAACCATGCCTCTTTGAGTTCAGGAATTATCTTTTGCATATTTACACACATACATTTTTTATCCTCCCGCCAACTATTAGACCCAAGGTTGGGCACTTACTGGATAGATGGAGGAAAGGATAAATAACAGGACAGATTTCAAAAGGAGAAGCAAGAGGCTTTGGATGAATTCCTACCCATAAGTTGTTGAAAATAGGCAATAAAATGTATTTTGAGTTTTGAGTACTTGATTATCATCAATTAAATCAATTAATGAAACATTCTGTAAGTCTTTAGGTCTTTTTTAAACCATAATAGTATATGTATGCCTTCTCCAAGAATTTAACACTTACAACAAAGCATCTGGATCATTGCCTAGCATATAGTAGGTATTCACTTACTAAGTGAATGAATAACCACAATGGAGACTTTCCGGACTTTTTAATTCTTTTTTAATTTTTTTCAAAAAGCCAGTTCCCATAGAATACAAAAAGTAAGAGAATTTATTAATTGCTCAAATATTATAAGACTAGATTGGGGTTTTTTTGTTTTTTGTTGTTGTTGTTTTTGCTGTTTGTTTGTTTTTGAGACAAAGTCTCACTCTGTCGCCGGGGATAGAGTACAGTGGCATCATCATAGCTCACTGCAACCTCAAACTCCTGGGCTCAAGTGATCCTCCTGCTTCAGTCTCCTGAGTAGCATCTAATTTTTTCTATTTTTGATAGAGACTGGGTCTTACTCTTGCTCAGGTTGAGCTCCTGAGTTGACATGATCCTCCCGCCTCAGCCTCCCAGAGTGCTAGGATTACAGACATGAGCCACTGCACCTAGACTGGTTTTATATTATAGCTCTAGTACTGTATTGTCTTACTCTTTAATATGTGATATGGAAATCAGAAAATAACCTGGTTACATGTTACTTATGTCTATGAGTGTATTTTTTTTTAGCAGGGGTATTTGGGCTCAAAGAGGAAGAATTCTTCTATAGAACATGAAAAAGGCATTTCTTTGACAGTGAGCTGAATTTGAAGGCTCATTTGCAAAGGTACTTTCCACCACAACTATACCCTGGAAATTAGCTTATAAAGTAATTCTGACATTTACTCCTTCCGGTCTTCCTCCTTTTATAAAGTTACTTGCAAATTCATTTGTGGTTTTCCATTTTGTATTCAAATAGCAACTCTGAGGATTCTAAGTTGTAAAAGTCTTTAGATTTTGCATTTTAAAAGAAAGATAATATTGCCATGTAAAAATTTTGATTAGCAACATGCTGTAGCGAGTCCATTGCATATGCTAAGCAAGTACATTTTTGTCTCCAGTTCCCAATTCTAATAAATTCTGTCTTCATTTCTCAATGTTACAAAAGCGTAGATCATGTTGCCCATTTTTTGGTCAATTGAATACTTCTTTTCTTTCATAAAAAAAGCAATTACTGGCCTGATGTACTAAAGCTTCACACATTTCTGTAGATGATTTGATCAGGTGACAGTCTTAATGACAGACAGCTATCTGATTCTGTTTTTTTGAATGTGAGAACGCTCATTAGACAACATGGCCAGAATTACCCCATATGCTTACTGGTGTTTCATTCCTTTTTATGCATAGGGAAGAAATTTCTCTGTCATTTCCCCAAGACTTAATTCTCCACTATAACCCCTATTGATGGAAGAGTTTGGGGGTCAGGGGAAATTTGAAATCGTTACACAAAATCTGAGTTCTGCTAGTTAAGTGCAATGTTGAAAATTTAGAACATTCAGCACAAAAACATCTAATCAATTTGCTTATGTAATCCTCAAAAAAGAATGTGCCACATTATGAAATTAACAATATATAAAGTTGTTTGCATCAGAGCCACTTTTAGAATTTTTTAGTGGCAACATCTCAACATGCATTGCACTTTATTGAAATTCTGTAAATTCAACTATATATACTTAATCTTCCTTACAAAAAGGAGAGAGCATACTTGAGAGAAATATAATTTCAAGAGTGCAGGTGAGAGCTATTCAGCCATTTCTTTCAATTTTGGTCAATGAATGTGTGTCCCTGAGTGAGAGATGGAATTTCTTTCAGTTCTCAGTTGCCTTTCATAGTGTAATCATCTCCCTTCCCTCAGTGTGATTTTAGTCTTTCGTAAACTGGTCAGCTATTTCATCTGGTTAATTCATCTGAATGAACAGTGATCTATTGCAGTGCTAGAGGGACACTACTGAAGAACAATACTTTACAAACTCTTTAAGAGCTACTCAAAATAATATTGAGTGTGTGCAATTTTTGCCTTTTACAGTGACTTTAGAATCTAATTTTTTAGTAAGATGTGACTTTGCCATAATATACGAATTAAAGACAAACAAGATCAATAGAGCTGAAGCCAATGGAAGCATTTGAAAATGAATGACTTTTAAAAATACTAGGTATCAAGTAAGATATGTGTAGAGAAGTAACTTTAATTAAATATATATATTTTTTTTGAAGATTGTCTTGCTCTGTCACCAGGGTTGGAAGTATTGGCACCAATCACAGCTCACTGCAGCTTTGAATTCCTGGGTTCAAGCATTGCTCCTGGCTCAGCCTCCTGAGTAGCTAAGCCTGCAGGTGTGCACCACCATGCCCGGCTAATTTTTTTTTTTTTTTTTGAGGCAAAGTCTCACTTTATTGTCCCAGGTAGAGTGCGGTGTCATCATCATAGCTCACTGCAACCCCAAACTGCTGGGCTCAAGCAATCCTCTGGCCTCAGCCTCCTGAGGCGCATGCCACCGCGCCCATCTAATTTTTTTCTATTTTTGGTAGCGATTGGGTCTCATTCTTGGTCAGGCTGGTCTTGAACTCCTGAGCTCACGTGATCCTCCTGCCTTGGCCTCCTGGAGTGCTGGGATTACAGGCATGAGCCACCATGCCCGGCCTCAAAGTTTTTTTAAAAAGCTACGTAGGGCTTGGCACAGTGGCTTATGCCTTATAATCATAGTACTTTGAGAGGCCAAGGCAGGAGGATGGCTTGAGGCCAGAAGTTTGAGATCAGCCTGAGCAACATCATGAGACTCAGTCTCTGCAAAACGTGGAAAAATCAGCCAGATGTGGTGGCACGTACCTGTAGTCCCAGCTACTCGGGAGGCTGAGGCAGCGGGAGTACTTGAGGCAAGAAGTTTGAGGTTGCTATGATGCCACTGCACTCCAGCCTGAGTGACAGAGTGAGACCCTGTCTCAGGAAAGAAAAATCTGCTTAGTATATTTTCCAAATCTTAAAATTTGGGTCACTGAAAGTAAGTGGAAAGCATTAGACTGATTTAGAATAAATGTGGTTAAATTTTCCAAGATTAGGGATTGCAATGACCTTAGAGATAAATGGCTATATTAATTAAAATTCAGGCTATTTTAATTAAAATCTGATGGTTAAAATAAAAAGTCATATATATTAACACAGAATTTAAAAAATATGCATTCTTGAAGGATTGCATAATAGCTGTTAAGTTACATGTCAGACCCTGATCTAAGTGGTTTGCCTGTCTTACCCGTTTATTCTAGGTGGGTAGATAGACACTGTTCTGGGAGCTTTATATATATTACCCATTTAATTCTCAGTAACTCCATGAATATGGACTGTTGTTGTCACAGCCTTACAGATGAGAAACTGTAAGATAGTCACAATTAGAGACTTGCCAAAGTCACAAAGCTGTTAGGTAGATGAGCCATGATTCAAATTCAGACTGCCTGGCTCCATTTCTGTACTCTTGTCTTCTGTGCTGATTCTTGATTCTCTGTTTACATTATTATTGTCTCATAGATAAAGGTTTCACATGCCCACTTCAGTTCACTGAAAGTTCACATGGAGATTTTTGAGACAAGGTCTGCACTCAGGGAAAATTTTCTGATTTTGTATCAGAGGTTGTTTTATGAGCATGAGATTGGAGGGTGGTGGCATAACCTTATTTCTATATCAAACTAGATCACCAGAAAACTATTAATATTTAGTCATATATTTTAGAATCATTCTCTCATGTTTGATCAATCTTTATAAGATGCAGTTATATAAAAATATTTCTACATCTATTAAACTATAATATGTTGAATACATTATCTCTTATGATATTCAGTGTTCCCTTTGTAAGAGTTTACATGATAAATTCTTTAAGAATTTAGTTTCAAGGAAATTTCTTTCCTTATGATCTGGCACACTTTCTTCTATCACCCATTGAGAATTATATAGTCTGTTGAGTTTTCTGTTTGCTTTGGCTGCAAGGAAGCTTGGAGTTATATTTCATTTTAATTGTAGTAATTTTATTAGCCTAGGATTTTGATATGGATAATTTCTTCTCCTGTTCTCTGTTGCAGGAGTTTTTAATCCATTGGGTGTGTGTGTGTGTGTGTGTGTGCGTGTGCACAAGTTTCAGGGAGTTCATGACCTCCTCTGAAAAGATAGGTAACTTGTTTGTGTGCAGTGGGAATCTGGGGAAATGTGCTTGGCTTTTCTCAGATTTTCAATGACCTCCCCTGACCCCTTAACTTTTTATTTTATATTTTAATGTACTGATTGTATAGAGTCTCTTGTTTTAAGCCTCTTTGGCAGTAATTGGGCTGTTAATCATACTTTTACATTCAAATCATCATCCTGTTTCTCAATTTTGTTGGAAAGTTAAGAAGCAGCCTTTCTGTAATTTTAAAAACACTCAGCATCATGAGAGTAGTTAATGTTTTCGTGCAAACCGTATGTATACTATGTTTGGTTTCTATTGAAGGAGCTTGCCCTTCTTAAATTTCTTACCTTAAGTAGGCAATAGTAAATTTGTGAAGTGATTTTTATTATATGTAGAATTAATGTATTGAAACCATAAAATATATGTATATATGAAAACAATATTACTACATCTCTCTTCTTTGTTTTGTAGGTAAACAGAAAAGGTTATAAAATTCTAATCATCTCTCTGTACTATTTATTAGGAGATAGAACTCTTCCAAAATACATTGTTAGGGGAGGGTTACCAGCAATTAAGCAGGTACTCCACATAGATATGCTATAATCCAAAAGAGTACATGCAATATGTTTTTGATTGTAGTAGGCTTTTTGGCCTAACTGACTATATCTCTGCAACAAAAAACTAATTACTCAAGATGGAAAAGAGGAATAAAGCTGTCTTCTCTTCAGCGTGTGATATCTTGGTTGTTTAAATTTATGAATTGTATACACATACATATTTTTCCGTTAAAGAGTTAATGACTAAAAAACTACCAAGGCGTAGTCGTAATAAGAGTGGTTATATCTGTGAATTGTACAGCAGTGTGATGGTGTGAGTTGTAATAAATTATTCAGTTCTTTGCTCCACAGTTATAGAACACTGTGATAGTGATCTGAGGACTAACGTAGAAAAATGCATAACACGCTATCATTCAGCTTGCTACTCTGCAGACTATTTATGTGAAAAAGAGTTTGTGTGACTTTACCACAGACATTAAAATTTGGTTTGCCAACAAAACCAGATTTTCTTAAAACATGTGATTTATATTCCCACAGTAGAAAGAAACCAAATCTGCAGCATTGTCTTGTTCATTATGGAGTGTATTTTACTTTTGTATCTAAGTTGGTTAACTTGTAAAGAGACTACTAAGATTACAATAATGGCTAGTGTTTTCACTGTTTTATCTTTTAAAGAAAGAATATTTAAGAAGCATTCATTGAAAGCTTAGCAAGTGTAAGATACTGAAATAGGTTATGGGGACATGCAGAGATGATATATTCCTTACCCTTATGTTAAGGGTTCCTATAAAAGAAAACTAAAAGTAGGAGAAAATATATTTGGAGTTAGACTTCTAGAAGTATTAGAAGAAATTATAAAGAAAGCAATAACCAATTTGATTAGATAAAATTACAAACTAAAATGCTTCAAAAAGTATGTTGGGTGAAGAGAGGGGAAAAGATCCTCCAAAAGGGGCAAATAACAAACTGGAAAAATGTATTCGCAGTGAGACAGGCAGAGGATGACAAAGCAGTAAGAAAACAATGATTACTGTGACAGGTAAATGGTCATAGTACACAGATAGTGTTCACAGAGGAGGAAATATGGTTAGGAAACAGGCATGTGGGAAATGTCTAGCCTTGCTCGTAATGTAGGAAATACGATTTAAAACAAAGAGTCACACATAGTGCTGCTGAAACTACTGTTGCTGAAGGACTGTGAAAGATACAATTCTAAAGTGAAAGCATGTAGGCAGTGTGCTTCAGAAGCAATAAAAATGTTCATTCATAGCCTTTAATTCGGTAATTTAATATAACGGGCTCTAGCATATGGAAAATCATTAAAAATATGGACTATTACCTGTAACAATGAAATTGTGGAAGTGAACAATGTTATGTGAAGAGAAATGACTAAATAAATTAATCTATTCATTGGATGGTTATGTATCCCATAAAAATAAATGGGAAAACTATATAGTAATATGAAAAGATACATGTAAAAAGGAATAGGTTATATGTAATTTATGATTATAAGTTTGTAATATATAAATATAAAAAAATTGAAAGGGAAAGAATTTGTAATCCTTGTGCTGCAGTAATGAGGTTACAGGTAATCTTTTCTCTCTTGACCTCTCAAATAGTGTTATTAATTTTAAAATTTAAAAATGTAGATTTATATTTTTAAGAAGATCTAAGGCCAGGCATGGTGGCTTACTCCTGTAATCCCAGCACTTTGGGTGGCTGAGGCAGGAGGATTGCTTGAGGCCAGGAGTTCAAGACCAGCCTGGGCAACATAGTGAGACCCTGTCTCTACAAAAAATTAAAAAAATAAGCTGGGCCTGGTGGCATGCATCTGTAGTCCCAGCTAAGGCTGAGGTGGGAGGATCACTTGAACCTAGGAGTTGGAGGCTGTAGTGTGCTGTGATCATGCCACTGTACTCCAGCTTAGGCGATAGAGTGAGACCCTGTCTAAAAAAAAAAAAAAAAAGATGTAGTTTTTGTTCTTGAGGAACTACCAGTCTAGTAGGATAGAACTATAATAAAAAAAAAGTGCTATTGATATAAGCGAGACATAAGTCACTACATGTTCTGGGAAGACTCTTAAATACAGTTTTGTATTTTATGGCGTGTTTATAAACTCTCCAGGAATATATCTGGTGTTGGAAATGAATGAAGATGAATAATGTGGTCTTTGCTCCAAGGGACTTCTGCTTTAGTTGAGGAGATCCATCTTTGCACCTAATTAGATCCTGATACCAGTCATACTTTATTAAATACTCCAATGAATGTTTATATCAAGAATGACTTGAAGGCATGGGGAAGAGAGGTAATTTTGACTGAGGGATGCAAAGTTAATTCTAGGTCTAGGGAATATCTAGTTGCCCTGTTTTTCTGGAAATGTAAGTAGGTGTTTGTGGGGCAGTGATAGGAGAGCCAGTAGCCAGTGTTTAAGAAGCTGGTCCATACTAGTTTGTGCAAGTCACTAGGAATGCAGAGATGAAAAAGTCTGTTTCTAAGGAATATGTTCAGTATGAGGACCAAGAATTAACTAAAATTCAAGATGTCGGCTTAAATTTTTATTTTAAGGTTTATCTGGCTTTTTAAGAATTCCTATTCATAAAAATCTGATTTACGACATAAAGGAAATCATAGGCTACTGTGGGATGACATAGGAGGGGATGGGTGTTTGGTTCTGACTGGGAAGGAAAGGGTAAGGAGTAACCAGGAGAACTTATTGTAGGAGGCTGTAAGTGATCTGGGTTTTGAAGGAGAAGTAGAAATTAGAAGAGAGGATGGGAGTTAAGGTTATATAGTCTTGAAGGGATTTGGAAACTCAGTTTCTTCTTCTTCTTCTTTTTTTTTTTTTCTCTAAAGAGACAGTCTTGCTCCATTGCCTAGGCTGGAGTGCGTCGCATGATCATAGCTCACAGTAACCACAAACTCCTGGCCTCAAGAGATCCTCCTGTCTCAGCCTCCCAAGTAACTGGGGATGCAGGTGTGTGCCACTGCACCTAGCTAAATTAAAAAAAGTGGGTTTTTTTTTTTTTAGAAATGGGGTCTTGCTATGTTGCCCAGGCTGGTTTTGAACACCTGGCCTCAAGTGATCTGCCTTCCTTGGCCTCCCAAAATGGTGGGATTATTGGCATGAGTTGTTGAGCGTGACCTAGAAACTCAGTTTCTTTAATCCTTTTTTCCTTCTGCCTTATGATATGTTGGTAAGCATATGGCCATGTTTAAAAGAAATTTGATAATGAAAGGGGTAAACCAGTGCTGTGTAAGTGGTTTCTGATGTCATATAACCTGGCCATCTTTAACATATCTTAAGAACAGTTTGTTGTGAGATCATTGAGGTCAATTTAAGAACTAATTTATTTAACTGGTTATTAACATCAGGCACTTAAAAAGGGCACAATGTAAAAGAGAGGTAAAAGAGGTTTAGTATTTATTAATGATTTGCTGTATGAACAGAAAGCAAAAATCCGGGAATTTAGTAAGGCAGCTAAAGGTAATTGAGAAATACTGGTATAGAAAGAGTCAAAGTAGGGAGAAAGAAGGCATTTCCAGATAATTAACACTGTTCTAGGTGGGAAGTGGTTGATTGGTCTAAGCTCTCTCCTTTTTTCTATTTTACAAAAATATGAGCTTCTAAACGTTTTGCCTTTTAGTATATATGGTGCGGTGCCTTTTTCTTGATTTTCAGCAGATTTAGCTTCTTTTAGTCTAAACTATTTTACTACTGGATAACTTTCCCAGCAGCTGGGAATGAAATACTCCAGCAGAGCAGCTTGGTCTTTAGCTGAGTGTGGTAGCACATGCCTGTAGTCCCAGCTACTGGGGTTGGTGAGGGGCTGAGGCAGTAGAATTGCTTGAACCCAGAAGTTCAGGGCTGTAGTGTGCTATTATCGTGCCTATGAATGGCTGCAACACACCAGCCTGGGCAACATCTCTAAGAACAACAGCAGCAGCCGCAAAAAAAGGCAGCTTCTTGAGGTTATTTATTACGAAACTTGCTTTCCTAAACCAATGTTTGAGGTTAGTTCTGGAGACAGCACTGTGCTGCCCGTCATAAGCTTATGAGCTAGCTGTAAAGATCATTCTGTTTGCCTATTCTTTAGAGTAAAGCTAGCATGTGAGTCACAACCATGTAATTTTTTTTTTGTTCTTATAATCTTCTGATTACAGAATTCTTTTTTTTAGAGCACACATGCTTTTAGTGCATTATGGGAAAGACTTCACTGATGTTAATAGCATTGTGTATATAGTCTTATGATATTTCTAATTAAAATGAGGATTGTGGCTGGGCACAGTGGCTCATACCTGTAATCCTAGTATTTTGGGAGGCTGAGGTGGGAGGATCGTTTGAGGCCAGGAATTTGAGACCAGCCTGAGCAACATAGCGAGGCGCCATCTCTACAAAAATTTAAAAATTAGCCAGGATTGTGGCACACATCTGTAGTCCCAGCTACTCAGGAGGCTGAGGCAGGAGGGAGTGCTTGAATGCAGTCGTAGGAGCTTGTGGTGAGCTATGATGACGCCACAGTACTCTACCCCAGGTAACAGAGTGAGATCTTGTCTCATAAAACAAAATAAAGATTATTTATTTTAGCTATTTGTACTGCTAAGTAAAATATTGATACTGCTGTGTCATCTCAAATACTTGGGGATTTAGATAATTTACTAGTCTTGTTTTAAAGGTATTCTATAACAAGATATACATAGGTGTGTGTATTTTTATTATTTAAAGAAACTTTTGTGTTGTAATCATTGACAAAAAATCAGTGGGTTATTTCAAGTTGTATTCCTGAAGAGTATGAAATTTAATCAAGAACACTTTAATTCTTAGTTATAAATCTTAAAAAGCAGGAAAAATTTGATTTGTTGAAGTTATGTCAGTTTCTTTGAACACAATTAATAGAGTCCCTTGGGAATTATTAGGATTTATAAATTCTTCATAATTGGTACTAAATTAGGTCAGTAGTGTGGTTGCATTTTTTGTTCTAAGTCCTTTCTGCATTTTAATGCAGTGTATTAGGTATTTAATGTTTAACTTTTTCACCTGGAAGCTTTATCTACTTATCTCTAAGGCCCACGTGTGCAGGCGTGCTCACACATATGTGTATAAACTTACTTTCTCTTTATTACTGTCCATTTCCATTTTATTCTCTCTAAGGTTGCTAAAAAGGCATCTGGTCTAGCCTGGGAAATATGTAGTCTGTTTCAGTTCTTCCTATCCTGCCTGCATATTTTGTTAGAAAATCATACACTTAAGTAAGAATAGAAATCTATCTATTTAGGTGTTGTGAACTGCAAAGGAATTGGCACCAACTCATTTCTCTGCTTTTGCACCTCAAGTCTTGGGAAGAGTGTGCTTTTGCAGACCCTACATTCTTTCCTTCTGGATGGATGTAGCTTGTGAGAGAAGCTATGGTAAGGCCTTCTGAACCGTGGCTCCTTTGTGTGGGTCTTCATCTTTCAGGAGTGGCCACACCAGAACTGTGATGCAGGTTATCATCTAAGTGGGATGGATGTAATGACATCCACAGTACATGGTTCAGGCTAAGCTCTTTCTTGGTGATCTTCCTCTACCCATGTCTTCTCCATTAGAGCAGGATTAGCCCTTCACTGTTTCCTTGACTCCAGGACTGTTAAACCATGGACAGAGCTTTCCTTCTTATATTTCTAAGGATCAGTGTTACAAGTGGAGGTCTGCAACAAAATAAATATACCTAGTGAGCTCCGCTGCTTTATGTTGCTTAAGGAAGACAGGTGTAATACATTAGGATTTTCCTTGGTGGTTAATTTCTTTTTGATTCATGGTGTATTAATACCTAAACATGCTTAGATATCTAGTCCTATACTTGTCAGAATTACTTTTATCTCTCTCTCTCTCTCTCTTTTTTTTCTTTGAGACAGAATCTTACTTTGTCGTCCTTGGTAGAGTGCAGTGGTGTTAGCCTAGCTCACAACAATCTCCTGTTCCTGGGCTCAAGAGATCCTGCTGCCTCAGCCTCCTGAGTAGCTGGGACTACAGGCATAGGCCACGAAGCCTGTCTAATTTTTCTGTTTTTAGTAGAGACTGGCTCCCATTCTTGCTCAGGCTGGTCTTGAACTCCTGAGCTCAAGTGATCCTCCTTTCTTTGCCTCCCTAAGTGCTAGAATTACAGGCATGAGTCACCATGCCCGGCCTATCTCTTTTTTTAATTTGGAGAAAATATCAGTATTTTGTAGAAAGATTTATAGCATACAGGATTGCATTTGTTTTACCTCCATAATCCTCCCGGATTATAAATTAATAATCATAATTTTAAGAAATCTCCTACACTTGGTGTAATTCCTTATGTTCTATATTTTTGCCTTTTCTTCATATAGATTTGTCTGTCTCATTTGTTCAGCACCTGCCATTAAGAAACTCTCTTCCTAGGAGAGATGATTGTTAGAAATGGATTTAAAAAGAAAAGGTTAATGGGAAGAGATGACAGTACATATATAACCATGTGATTGCTCTGTAAAGTATGAATTAATTACACTGATGGTGGAGGCTAAGCCTAGCGTAGGGATGGGATTGGAATGCTAGCAGGATGGACTAGCAACTAAAAATGCAAGATTAGAGCTTGTTATGGAGCATACTGAAGGTAAGACCGAGAACTAACACTTGATTAAAAAGACAAGGGGAGCAAAGGTGGTGACTAGTAGATGTTTGTAGTAGGACAAAAAGGAGAGATGTCACCAACAGTTGAGAGTAGAATATGAGAGAGGGTTAGGCATGGTATTGGAAGTGGTTTTGATGTAAGTATGGTTAATAGTGATAGTAAAAAGAAGAAAAATGTGTTTGTATCATTGTCAAAATGTATTTGACTTTAGTGTGGCCCATTGAAAAAAGTCACCTTAATGTACTGCTTTTGAATGGACTGATTTTTAAGTATAATAGTTTGCTTTTGTATATCAGTTTCATTAATTACAATAGTGAAATGAGCTGTCTACCAGAAATTAGATCATTATGTGGATTATAACAAACATGTTTCTTTTGGTAGTGACCTTATAAAAATGGATCTCACCCCATGAAAGGATAAGGTATTTGTCATAATGTTTTGACTTGTATGAAATAAGGGTTTTTCTGAAACACAGAAAATGCTCAACAGTTTTTCTTTAAAATAACCAATTTTGTACCGGCAAAATCTTTTTTAAATGAACATTGCAGTGGAAAAAAATTCACTAAGTCACTTTAGGTTGTGGAAAATGTGTGCAACCAGAGACATAAATGTTACCAATCAGCACTTTTGTGAGATTTCTTTTGTATCTATATGAGAGTCTCTGCAGGGCCATCCCTTCTCTCCTACAGTAAACAGGGCAGCAATTCCACATCCAGTGGGGCCAGCTAAATCAGTATGTCTGTGATGGTCTTTGTGAGAGAATATGTGTATGTGTGTGCTCACACATGTGCATGCAGTGTATGTGCCCATGAACTGGGTTATCTCAAGTGTAGCTGTGCTTGTTTTTATTTAAGTTATCTTTTTGGCATGATTTGGCAAGAGGTTAGGTTTTTTATCCTTTCTCTAAATATTTAGTGAAAGCACTGCATTGTTACTGAATTTTTTTCTTATGAAAAAACAGTATTTTAAAAACTCCATTAACTCAAACATTGTAATTTTTCTTAGGCTTTGGTCCCTAAAGTCTATTCTCTCTTACGTGCATATATATAACATGTAGAAAATTACATTACAGCATATCTACCCTGTAGAGATTGTTTAGATAATTCAACATATTGGAAGAGATTGATGAAACCCCAGTTCCTCAAATAAAAAATTTCAGTGGAAGATTTAAGGGTGAAAGGACCCTAGAGAGTTTTGCCAATTTAGAAACAAAAGTAAAATTCACTAGTTTTGCTTACCTCTGTTTGCTTTATAGTGTCAACAAGTGCTATTAATGGAAAATATATAATACCCTATAAATATATATGACTGTTATGTACCTGTAATTAAAAATTAAAAACTGAAGCATACAAATTTAAAATGAAATATATAGATTTAGGTCAATAGACTGCAAAATCCTACTTAAGTTCATTAAATATAACACTTGTCTAAAATTCTCTTTTCTCACAAAAGTAAATACATTAAAATGTTATTCTTCTTTCTGTGTCATTTAAAATAACATATTAGAGTTAAATCTGACATCCCTGATTTATCTTTTTAATTCATCACAATGGAATCCTAAATATGTGTGTAATGTTGTTGAGTTAAAAATTACTTATCTATTTGTCTTTGAAATCATCTCATTTACAAAGAAAATTTCTAATATATTCTTTTTTGTTTGATGAATCATTATAAATAAGGATGATGGACATATGCAATTAAAAAACAGTATTATCTGATTCATTTATTATGCATGTTTACAATGCTATATATTTTTTAATTGAAAACAAGCTGTAAATTATCAGCCTGTGCTGAATAGTACTTATTTTCAATTTGCCAAGAATATTTCATACTGTAGTTTTAATTAAAAGAAAACTGGGCCAGGAGCAGTAGCTCACACCTGTAATCCCAGCACTTTGGAAGGCTGAGGTGGGAGGATTGCTTAAGACCAGGCTGGGCAACAACATAGGGAGACTCCCTCTCTATTAAAAAATAAAACAAAACAGAACTCAGCCAGGCCTGGTGCTGCATGCCTGTAGTTCTAGCTACTTGTGAGGCTGGGGCAGGAGGATTGTTTGAACCTAGGAGTTCAAGGCTGCAGTGAACTATGATGATGCCACTGTATTCCAGCCTGGATGACAGAGCAAGACCCTGTCTCAAAAACAAACAAACAAAAAACCAAAACAAAATAAAACAAAAAACAACAACAACAAAAAAACACACATAGCAAAAACTCTCAGAAAACATAAAATGTAGAATCTGAAAACGATAGAGTTCTTTAAACCAATTATATGTAAAAAAAGGTACTTTTTAGAAAAAGCAAAACAGTGTGGCACATGTGATAAATCTGTATAATGGAAGTCAGTATTTGGTAAGCAATATAAGGGTGTGATAGAATTCTTTTACAAGCTTATGAATTATGTGAATTGTCCTTTTAAAAAGTATGATATGTGCTTGAAATGCAAGATCATTTGGATTGCACTGATATGAGAAAAAGTCCCTCTCATCCTTCCCTCCAGCTTTATTCAGTTATAAATGACAAATAAAATTATATATATTTAAGGTATACAATGTGGTGATTTGATATATGTATAATGATTATCCTAATCAAGTTAATACATCTATCACCTCACATAGTTACCAATTTTGGAGGGGGGGGCAATGGCGAGAACATTTGGGATCTACTCTCTTAGCAAATTCCAGGTATATAATACAGTATTATTAACTGTAGTCACCATTCTGTACATTAGATCCCCAGAAGTTATTCATCTTATATCTGAAAGTTGGTACCCTTTAATTAATATCTTCCCATTTCTCCCACTTTGTCCAGCATTTATTAATTCAGCTTTTTTAGATTCCCCGTATGAGTGAAATCATACAGTATTTGTTTTTGTCTGACTTTACTTACCATAATGCCCTCCAGGTTTATCCATGTTGTTGCAAATGACAGGATTTCCTTCCTTTGTTATGGCTGAATGATATTCCATTGCGCATGCGTGTGTGTGTCTGTGTGTACACATCTAAACAAAACACCACATTTTGTTTGTTCATTTATAGGTCAGTGGACACTTAGGTTGTTTCCATATTTTGGCTGTTGTGATTAATGTAGCAAATAACAAGAGAGTACAAATATCTCTTTGATATTCTGATTTCTTTTCCTTTGGATAAATACCCAGAAGTAGGATTGCTGAATCAATGGTAGTTCTACTTTTAATTTTTTGAGAACCCTTTATACTATTTTCTTTAATGGCTGTACCCGTTCATATTCCTATCAACAGTACACAGGGCTCCTTTTCTCCACATCCTTTCCAGCACTTATCTTATGTCCTTTTGATGATGGCCATCCTAACAGGTGTGAGGTGATGTCTTATTATGGTTTTGAGTTGCATTTCCTTGGTGTTTAGTGATGTTGAGCATCCTCTCACGTAACTGCTGGCCGTTTGTATTGTCACCTTTGAAAAAAATGTCTGTTCAAGTCTTTTGTTCGTTTTTAATTGAATTGTTTTTTTTCTGTTTTTTTAATTTTTTTGTTTGTTTTTTGTTTTTTTTTTTTTGCTTTTCAATTGTATGAGCTTCTTATACATTTTGGCTATAAACGCTTTATCAGATTCGTGGTTTGCAAATATTATCTCCTATTCAATAGGTTGTCTTTTCATTTTGTTGATTGTTTCCTTTGCTATGCAGGTTTTTAGTGTGATGTAGTCCTACTTTTTCTTTCTTTTCTTTTCTTTTTTTTTTGGTTTTGTTGCCTGTGTTTTTGGTGTCATTTACAAAAAGTCATTGCCAAGAACAATGTCAAGAGGCTTTTTCCATGTTTTCTTCTTGAAGTAGTTTTATAATTTCAGGTCTTGGGTTTAAGTCTTTAATCCATTTTGAGTTAATTTTTATGTATGGTGTTAAGATGAGGGTGCAATTTCATTCTTTTGCGTGTGGATGTCCAGTTTTCCCAGCACCATTTATTGAATAATATTCTTTCCCAATTAGGTATTCTTGGCAACCTTGTCAAGTATTAGTTGACATATACACATGGGTTTATTTCTGGGTTCTCAATTCTGTTCCATTGGTCTATATGTCTGTTTTTATGCCATTACCATTCTATACTACAAAGTCATGCTAAAGCTTTGTGATACAGTTTAAAATCAGGAAATGTAATGCCTCTGCCTTTGTTCTTCCGTCTAAAGATTGCTTTGGCTTTTTGGGGTAGAAAAAGTTTTTATCTCTGTAGAAGTTGTGGCAAACCATTGAGATGGGTATACTGTTTAAACTTTCCTGTGGTCTTAAGTTTTCATGTACAAAATTTTTAGCTTCAGAAAGCGAAAAGCTCTTTTGGAATTGTCCTAGCTTATTTTCTAAAGGTGCAGAGGAAAAGAACTTCCTACAAATGAGGAAAAGTAAGTGGAAGTTTGGTGTTACGGAACAGAGATGGAGAAAAGAAACAGTTGACTTTTAGGGGAGAGGTGGAGGTGTGTTCTTAGCTGAGGGAGACAGCACTGTGATTGGGATACAGAAGTAATATTAACTCTGTGCTTAATGAACTAACTTCTTGAGCCATAGAGTGCTGGGGGAATTTTGACACCTACTTAAGTTAGGTGAGCAAGGAACCATAGTTTTTCTCTTTTTCTGTTTCTTTTTCTTTTCTTTTCACAGTCTCGCTTTGTCACCTGGGCTAGAGTGGCGTGGTGTCAGCCTAGCCCACAGCAACCTCCAACTCCTGGGCTCCAGCAGTCCTCTTGCCTCAGCCTCCCGAGTAGCTGGGAGTACATGCATGTGCCACCACACTGGGCTAATTTTTCTATTTTTAGTAGAGACGAGGTCTCGCTCTTGCTCAGGCTGGTCTTGAACTCCTGACCTCAAGTGATCCTCTTGCCTCGGCCTCCCAGAGTGCTAGGATTATAGGCGTGAGCACCGCGTCAGCCTCTTTCATCTATTTAAATATTTTCTCAGGTATTAGTTTGTAAAATCTAATGTTATATGAGAGCCATATGGAAAGGACACCATATTTACCTATTTACACAAAGATCTTTTGTGTGTTTGAGTTGAGCTTCTTAAGTAATTGAAAGGTGGCCTTACTAATAACCTATCAGAGGAAAATAAACTAACAGAAAGAATAAACTCACAGCACACAATTTCCCCTTTAAAGAAAAAACTCAACAGTACAACCACCCTTTGTTTTGTTTAATTAAAACACCTGTGGCCTAACTTGTTATCTCTAAGAGTTTTATTTTCATAGCCTTGGAGAGCCCTGAGCACACAGTAAGGGTGTGAACTCTCCTCCCTGCTCCAACTCTCTTGCAGTTCTTACCAGCACCAAATTCCAAGGACTAAGATAAAGCCAGCATCATAGAGAGAAAATAAAGAACACCTGCAACAGCTTTGCTGCTTCTGTTATCAGTCTGCTAAAGCAGAGGAAAAAAAGCCATTTTTCTCCTTTAAAACTCCAAGCAGCTTTACTCAGTGGCCCAACATTTTCACTCCTTCCTTTGTGTGCTGTGGCCACACCCTCCCTTCTGTCTGTCTGTCTGTGTCTCTCTCTCTCTCTCTCTCTCTCTCTCTCTCTCTCTCTCTCTCTCTCTCAGAGAAATAAATATACTTCTTTATATCCTAAACTCTGTGTGAGAAATCTTTCTCAACCCACGTACTGATTCCACACTCTAACAGTAATTAAGTGAGTTAACTTGTTGAATCGAATTTCTGAAGAACATCTGCCTATAATAGTGGTTTTGGCTTTGGCATAGTATCTAGCTGTTCTGATGGTGATAGGCTAACAGATTCAGTTACTTGAGTCCCTTTTTGGCACATGATAATACGATCATGTCAACATAGTGGAAGATGCTCATTTTTTAAAAAATTATATCAGGGGAGGGCTCTTTCATTTAAGAGCTATAAAAATTTGTTAGCTGTATGTTAAAAAAAAAAGAATGGTCTAAACATAGCTCTGCTTAAGTTTAAGGAGTGTAATTTCTTATCAAAAGACCATTTCAGTAATTGTGATTTTATGGTATTTTTGGTAAAGGCTTAAAAGGACCAGTAAAAGCCATGACTTTATACTGTTATTACAAAGTATAACAAAGTTTGGTTCAGAGTTAGTTTACTTCTTAGACTCAGGGTAAGATATGTGTGTGTGTGTGTGTGTGTATATATATATATATATGTATATGTATATATGTGTATGTGTGTGTGTATATATATATATATATATATCTCCTCAAAAATCTTAGGCTTTTTTTTTTTTTTTTGGACAGGGTTGCCCAGGCCAGAGTGCAGTGGCATCATCATTATAGTTCATTGCAATCTCGAATTCCTGGGCTCAAGCTATCCTCCGCCCTGGCTTCCCAAAGTACTGGGATTAGAAGTATGGGCCACTGTGCCTGGCCAGTCTTAGTGTTCTTAACTCTTTTACTTTAAAATTTTTGTGAAACAGCATCAGTCAGTGGTACCTTAGAATTGATAGGTCTCCGGTTTTTCTTACAAGCTTTCAGATTGGGCAAATTAGACTACAGTTTATTTGTACTCCATCTCATTCCACACAGTATTTGTGGTGACTAATAATAATAATGATGATGATGATAGTTAACATTTAGTGTTCAGTATAAGCCAGGTAGATAGTCTTATATAATTCTTGCACCAACCATATGATGTGAATACTATGGTTATCTGTGTTTTTCTGTTGAGAAAATGTCAGAGGAGTTAAGTAACATTCTGGGAGATGGGGGTAGGAGGTATTGAGTCTAACCATTGCTCTTAATCTCTACAGAGGGAAATGCAAATCAGAATAAATGTCCAAACCAGGAAGAAAAAGAAAATTTTGAATGTTCATGTTTTCAAGTTCCACAGTTATACGGACTGGATCATGACTTTGACTCTGAATTTTCCATAGCAAAAAAAAAAAAAAAAAAAAAGTGGGGAGGACAGAGGACAGTGTTATATGGGAGAACACCACATAGAACCCTTCTTTCTTAGGACAGTAGGAGCCTCAAAAGGCATCCTTGGGAGATTTAGGGATGATTTCTTCAACAGCATTCCTATATCATGTGACATTGGGTTTAATAGGGCTATTTCTTTTGATCCTGCAAAGAAAGTTGAGACCATAATGCCAAAGCATGATTTGGTAAGAAGAGTTTTGTGAAAGACCATGATGATGTGGCCCAAGTATGCATGGTGTGGTATGATCCATATATGAAATCCAGATACTTAGAAAAATGAAATGGATGGCTTGCTCATTTGCCAATCAATTCTGGGCTTTGTATAGACTTCAGAAATCAAATGAGTAGATGGTAGAGTTAACATCTTTGTTTTGAAATTGAGAAAAAGGAAAATAGTGGCAACTGTATGGGTAATTATCCCAGTATAGGGGACTGTTTAAAAGCCAAGAGGGTAAAATTTTCAGTCCTGTAAAATACAGCTCTATGCCAGATTAGAGAAGGACTGAAAAGTGTCCACTCCATTTCAGAGACAGGTCTTGGGTAATTTAGTAGAAACAGCATCAGTGGAGTGTTGCAGAGAAGCAGCCCCATTATATTTGGTTTGAGAGTGAGTGCAAGGTGAGGAGACTTGTGTGTAGGCATCTCTTTGTAGGAGCAAGTTTTAAAGGGAAGAAGGAGAGAATTGGAAGCTAGGGGACCAGGGGTTGAAGGAGGATTTTTATTTAAAGGAATTGAAGAGGCTTGAGATTGTTTATATGCTATGGAGAAGGAACCAATCAACGGAGAGGGAAGAATTGAAGATAAAAAACAGAGTGATGATTGATGTTGCTAGGTGGGCATGGTTGGGCCTGGAGGGGATAAATTCAGATCATTGAAGGTAGCAAATGGATGAGCTCTACTGAGAAGTAAGCGTCTCTCTCCCACTATACTCCCTCCACCCTCCCCCAGTGGTAAGGAGAAATATAGACATATGAAGAGGTTTAGCCTAGAAGAGGTGGCTGAAATCAGGGTGTGAATCAAGTGTGCATGACCAGACTGGAGAGGTGACTGGGGCCAGCAGCAGTTCTCTCCTAGACCCTAAATAAGGCCTGCTAAAGGGAAACGGGGTTGGGGCAGTGAGGTAGGGTGAACGATAGAATAAGCTAAAGAATGACAGAGAAACCAAGAATCCTAGTGAAAATAAAAATGAATTCTTTTCTGCCAGTTCTCCTTCCAGTGGTTGATTTTTACTTTTATACGTTGTAGACTCTCTCTGCCTCAGGGACTTCCTCATCCAGGAATATGTGTGGTTGAGGCAACAGGGAGCTATTGGTGAGGAGGCTGGATTTGTGCTTCCTCATATAGGAAGCTTGTTATAGGTGGATAATGCATTTAAAACCCACTTAGAGTTGGCGTGTAGAGTTAAAAGCTGAAGTGGAAAGGTCTGTGTTGCTGTTGGGGACACATTGAAGTGTAGAAGGCACTCAGAGATTGGACTATGTTTATTAGCTGGAAAGGGACACATCCTGCTAGGAAATCAGTTTTCACCTTCCAACAGGACAGGATTGGAGGGTGGGGGAAAGAGGACAGAGAGGAAATGTTCATTACTATCATGCAAAAGGCCAGTTAGGAGAATCTCAACTGCTCTGGGCACCAAAGAGCAGCATTTGGTAGATATTTGAGCTGGAGCAGGAGCAGGAGCAGCAGCAGCTGAAATAGCTTGTGCAAGACACTACAGCTCTTCATTGGCAGAGAGCAGGAAGCCCATGGCAATGGACGCAGTAGTAGAGAGAAATCATAGAGGAAGAAAAATGATGTGCAGCTTAGTATGGTGAAGCACCTAGTAGAAAAGAGGGGGACACAATCTTTATAAGTGAGCAACATGTTTTCTCAGGCCCTAGCCAGCTCCAGGGGGCTAAGAATCAAGAAATAGGGGTCAAAATAATATCAGGAACTAGAAATTCCTTGAAAACCTTGGATGAGAGCACCTTCTGTATAACTGGTAGGACCCCAGAAATGCCTTGTCCTGGTGTAGGTCCTAAGTAGCTCAGCACTGTCTGTCTGGCTACTACCGCAGCAGTAGTGGGTCCTTGACTCTGTGGTCAAGACTCCTTTTTGTCCTTTTGTTCAGTGTGCTTTCGCTGCCACAAGGTGTTCCCCATCTAGGGTGAGGCTCAGGACTCCTCCTCTCCTGAAGCACACTTAGTCCACTGTTTCATGGGAGGGTTGTCTTTGGGTGCAGTGCATGTGCTGGGATGGTGTGTTTGTGTATATAGGGCTTGGCTGATCCTGTACTCTTTTTTTCTTACTTTTTTTTTTTTTTTTTTGGAGATGGGGTCTTGCTCTGTTTCCCAATTAGAATGTAGTAGCATCATCATAGCTTACTGCAACCTCAAATTCCTGGGCTTGAGTGATCCTCCTGCCTCAGCCTTCTGAGTAGGTAGGACTATAGGCTAGCACCACCATGCCTGGCTGATTTTTCTATTTTTTGTAGAGACAAGGTCTCACTCTTGCTCTCAGGCTGGTCTCAAACTCCTGGCCTCAAGCAGTCTTCCTACTGCATCCTCCCACAGTGTTAGGATTACGGATGTGAGCCACACCTGGCGCCTGTACTCCTTTCTGTGAGAGCCCTGTGGGCCTAGGTTACTCTGTACCTCAGGAAGGAGTCTAGAGCCAAGGGTTAGAGTTATGGGAAACAGCCTGGCTCACAAACACCCTGGGGAAGGCTTTGCCCACTTCTCTGGTTTTGCTCTCCTTCTAGCCAAGCGTTTGTGTCTGGCCCTTGGGAACTGCAGAGTACACAGAGAAGCAGACAGGATAGGTGTCTGGCCCTTGGGAACTGTAGAGTACACAGAGAAGCAGACAGGATAGGTTCTGATGCAAATACCAACTGAGTGGCTGTCTCTGAAGCTTTCAGTCTCTAAGCCTTGAGAAAAATAAGAAGGAAATGGTTTGATTGCATGGATTATTACCGGTGTCTGATATTTCTAGTTCCATGTGTCAGAAAGTCCCCCATCAGCTCTCATTTGTGTGGGTTTTTGTTACTAATTATAATGTTTAATAATGGTTTCAGGAATTCATTTAACAGATTCTCTTAGATGTACAGTTGTTTTTCTCAAGCAACTCTAGTGTTTGATCACAAGTCCTGGATTAAGAACGATAATTGTCTACCTTTTATGAATTCCTCCTGACTACTGGACCTATGCTTCATTTGTTAACAGTCTGTTCCTAATTGGATCTGCTTGCATCTTGTCTAACCTCTGAGTAACTTGGAAGGAATAGCCTTTATCATATTTATTCATTCCTCTATTTGCTTTGATTAACATATAGTAGGCACTAAAAGTTAAGATGATAGCAATAATGAAGAGACATAGACCTTGAGTTTTAGGAACTTGTATTCTGATGGGCCTTCAAAAGATTGAGTGTAAGGGTATTGTAGTATGTATGTGGAAGGAAATTTAGAAATGGGAGGAGTATGGGATTGTGTATTAGCATTCTCCAGGGAACCATGATCAACTGGATGTGTGTGTGTGTGTGTGTGTGTGTGTGTGTGTGTGTGGAGAGAGAGAGACAGAGATCGTAAGGATTTGGCTCATGCAATTAAGGAGATTGAGCAGTCCCAAGATATGCAGTCAGCAAGCTAGAGACTCGGGAGAGCTGTTGGTGTAGTTCCAGCCTGAGTGCAGAGGTCTGAGAACCAGGAGAGCCAATGGGGTAAGTTCCAGTCTGAAAACTGGCCAGCTTAAGACCCAAGAAGACACATGTTTCAGTGTAAGTCCCAACGCAGGAAAAGACTGATATTCCAGCTCAAGCAGTCAGATAGGAAGAGTTCTCTCTTCCTTGGGATGGGGTCAGCCTTTTTGTTCTCTTCAGGCCTTCAACTGATTACATGAGGGGCACTCACTCACATTAGGGAGGGCAATTTGCTTTACTCAGTCTAGCAGTTCAGATGTTTATGTCATCCAAAAACACCCTCAAAGACACACCCACAATAATGTCTGACCAAATGTCTGGGCACCCTCTGGCTCAGTCAAGTTGATACATAAAATTAATCATCACAGATGGTTTAGACTTCTAAAACATTATTTTATGTACTAAAAAGCAATACAGTAAGTTTTCACTGAAGTTGTTGATAGCTTCTTTGAAATTGTGACTTTAAGTGAAATGGTGTGTGGCAGGTCCTTGAATGATGTTTAGTTCTAACATTGATGAGAAAAAAAATTGGTTTCCTTATATGTTGTTTTGCCTAAAGTTGCAGTTTCCAATAACTTACCAACAACATTACTTGAGGACTTATTGTGATAATTTTAAAGTGTCGTGGAATAAGTGAATGGACTTAAAGTTGTTGAGTTATGAATCATTCTCCCACTTTCCAGTGCTGTTTTTATTTGAAGTTGACATAGTACATGCTGTTTAAAATGTGATCCAGATGTTAATAAACTTGACTCTGCTGACTGACTGAATCATCACTGTGCAGAAACTCTTTGACACAATGGAAAAAAGTGTTGTTGATGAAAGAAGGTCAAATATTTAATACTGTAGGACCGGGCCATTGATTAAAAAATTATTTTTAAAGCACAGTAGCTATGAATTACTGTGCTGTTGTATTTATCTCTACATGTGGTGATTTCTGATCTTGGATTATGTTTAAAACTAGCGGCAGCCTGTAAATGCAAACAATTATTATTTTATAATACTCATTTAAGTTATGAAAACTTAGATTGTTGAAAAGATGCCTGGATTCATTAAGAAAATGATTTTCACTGTCATATTCCTTCATCTGTGTTCTGTAAGTTATTTATCACTAGAATTCTTTACTTTAAAAAATGATATACTGGATATTATTTATGGATATTCTACATAGCTCTCATTATTTTTTTACAATAAATTCTGTGGAGGAAATAAATGGAGTGGGGCTATGTCAAACAGTATTCATTTTTTTAACAGTTTTGATAAATATTGCCTAATTGCTCTTATTCACTCAACTAAATTCAGTATTAATAACAGCTAACTTGTATGTAGTGCTGGTTAGGATCTGGGCTTTATGTGAATTCAGTTTAGTCCTCAACATAACCTTTATTTTTAAATTTAAAGATTTTTTTTTAGAGACAAGGTTTTTGCTCTATTGCTCAGGCTGGAGTGCAGTGGTGTGATCATAGCTCACTGCAGCCTCAGACTCCTGGGCTCAAGCAATCTTCCTGCCTTAGCCTCCCTAATAGCTGGGACTACAAGTGTGCACCACCACGCCCAGCCTCAAGATAACCTTTGAGGGAGCTGTTGTTAACATCCTTACCAGGAAACATCTGAGTGCCTGCTATGTACAAAGCATAGTATTAGGCAGGGGGACTGTAGTAATGAACAAAACAACCATTGCTGATGCCCACATTCTAGAGGAAAATATTGAGGGTTAACAACTACTCTCAATTTACTTAATTGTGATTGTGAGGAAGGTTATGAAAGAGAAATTCTGGCTGCTCTGAAAGTATATTACATAGGGTGAGAGGAGGGCTGGCAAGAATGAAATCATCTTTGAAAAAAACACCTTTGGAGCCTGAGTTAAGTAGCCAAAGTGGAAAGAAGTGTTTTGGGCAGAGAAGGCAGCATGTGTGGAGGCCTTGGGGTGGGTTAAAGGTGGGCGTATCCTAGAAATGGAAATTAGACCAAATGTGACTGTAATCCTGAGGACTTGAATGGATTGGCTGAAGATATGGCTGGTCTAGATCCTATAGAGTCTTTCTGGATACTCTAAGTACTTAGTTCTTTTTCCTACAAGTGATGGGAAACCTTTGAAGTGTTTTTGGTGGAGGAGTCCTAAGATAATTTACATTTTAAAAAGAACACTTTACCTGCTATTGGACAAGGGGTTTGTAATCTGTGCAATTTTCTGTTGCCCTGTATAGTTTCAACAACATTAATTACTGTCTTCTTATAGTTTGATAGGTACAGGTGCTTAGATTTCTTAATTAAAAAGAAACCAAAAGCTTAAAAAGAAATCCACAATCGTGAGGTAGGAGGAAGGTTTAAAAAAGGAGGCTTGGGAGGAGAAGGAAAGGGTGATTCAAGGCTTATATGTCAGAGAACACCCAATCCCTTTTTGTCACAGTGTCTGGAAGACTCAGTTTGTATTGGAGGCAGAGTGTGTTGCCCAGCAGATTCCTGTTCATTAAAAATCTGAGTTTCTTTCTGTTCATAGTAATGTTTGTCTGCATCTCATCTGATTTCCACAGACAATATCTGAGAGGATGTCACTTAGGGGACTTACTGAAAGATACCGAGGACTTTGTAGATTGATAAGACATGGTGTGGGGGAGAAAAATGGAGATAAGTTTATTTAAAAAAAAATTCTGTCTCTTTTTATCTGCCTTGTGATGCCAATGAAAGTAAGACGTCTATCTGGCATGTGCACAGGTAGGTTGTTAGAGAGGATCCATGATTTTCAATTATTCATTTCCTTCAGACAGCTCCTTCAATAAGTTACCTACCTCTTACTTCCCCCCCCCACACAGACAGTAAATCACATTTCTTAGAATTATAGTTCTGTAAAAACACACTGTACTCTAATTTTTGCTTTTATACTTTAATTTCAGAAATATACCATTTAAAATTAAATACTAGGGAACTAAAATTGTGCTACTCTTGAGTAAGTTAAAAACAACTTTTGACTGAAAAAATTCTAATATATAAATGAAGGAGGGATTAATTTACATTAGCATAGAACTGCCTTTCATTTATCTTATTTGGATCTTTTCATGTCTTCAGAAGGAATAAAAGCTAGAAAGTTTGCAAAAATGTTAATATATTTCATAATGCTTTCTACCTTCTAAAATGCATGACTCTTAGAGTGGTATCAGGATGCAGACTTGTATGTTCAAATGATCATGGCACTTTTCCCTTTTTGCTTAGAGTTAACCTTGTATTCAGCAAATGTATAAAAATCAGAATTAGAGTGTGGGTTATGTTTTGAAGTCTTTAATAATTATGTACAAAAATAAAATAGAAATTTATTATTTGAAAATATTATCTTGAGGTACTATTTTATATTGTGAGCAATTGTACTTTTGTAAAATTTTGTTTTTATTTCTAATCTGGATTGCAGTTTTATGATTATTTCATTATATAAAAAAAGACCAACAAAGAAAAAGTTGTAGTTTTTTATAGTATTAATATTTTAACAGAATAATTTTTTGTACCTCCCGAAGGAAGAGAAAAAGAGGTTTTTTTCCTTTTTCTTTCATTCTTTAAAAAAAAAAAACTGAGCTAATATAGGCAATTGCAGTGTTCTGGGAAAACAAAGGCTTTGGTGTACATGCTTCTGACAGTAGTGTGACCGTATCATGTATGCTTTCTTAATAATGTCTGACATTATCAGATTGATTAACTTAGCATGGGGCCTAATCAGATTTAACTATGCTTGGCAGCTGTACACTAGAAGAATAGTAATATGGTGGGGAAATAAAATCAGTCTTTAAATAAGCTGAATTAAATACAAAACTAAAAAATATATCAGAAGTGTTCATTATTTCACAGCAACATGTAAAACTATTGTATTCACACAGTAGCCTACTCAAATCCATGCTGATTTATACTTTCAAAGATTGGCTACTGCCAGAAGCAGGACGTGCTGATAATACGATTTTCATTTGATAATTGATGGTGTGGGTTTCAGGCAGTTATGATTTCCTGCAGGCTTCAAAGGTCAACGTTTGTATCTACATATTGTGTTTGCTGTGTAAACCTCACAGACTGTTCAACCCATCAAAGAATTAAAGCCAAAACCACTGCTTACTTTTCCTAGGATCAACATAAGTATTTCTCTAAGAAATAGGTCATAGCAAAGTAATTGTTTTACCCTTTGTTTTTTAAAAAACATGATAATGAAAAATTAATAGGTGATTCCTAAAAAAGAGCCTTAAATTAGGGGATTGTGAATTCTAATTCTGCTATTAACTATAACTAGGTCTTAGGGTTTAATTAGATTCATTTGCTAAATGTTTAATGAATGCTTTACTATGTGCAGACTGTTCTGGGCTCTAGGGCTATATTAGTGACCAAGACAGTAAAGATATCAGCCCCATTCAAAGCACTATTTTGATGTGCTGAGAATTTCTATTGAGGATAGCAGTCTAATTATATAAGTTTGAGGACTAATTTCCAGACCGGTGAGAAATAGGCACAACAAAAACAGTCTGAGTTTCTCAATTGTACTGCATAAACTGTATGCACAGCATTTTTATATTCATAGGTTTGATAACCATTTTTAGGCAGTGTTCTAAAGCTATTAAGCTAATACAACTCTTAAGTGAATATTCAAATATTATTCAGTCAGGTGTTATGATTTGGTATTAAGGTAAGAAAATAGGTAAGGTAAGTGAGTGGAAAAGGTATGGAAATGATATGGATCAATTTTCATCTGGGAAAATAATAACTGCATTTCAGAGAGCAGTTTTCCAAATAAATATGCATTAAAGTGTATTTAGATGTCTTGTATATTAACACATAATATAATATATGCATATATGATAAATAATGTAAAATTCCTCATATTCTTTAGATTTCTAACCTAATTAGAACAGTGTCATGGCTAGTTTAAATCTAGAAAATTAAGAAATATACTTAATTTAGGAAAGAGAAACAATTGTTGTCATTTTAAGGTACAAGTAGCACGTAACAGGTCTTCATTATAAGACAGTATAATTTCTAAAGGTTTGATAAGTCCTTGAATATATGAAATGAGATAACTTAATCTTCTTTAAACTATACTCTTGCATAAGAGTAAAAATATTCCAGATCCAAGGGGAGTTATTTTGAGAAACTTTATGTGCCGGTAAACAGAAACTTACAATAAACATGTCTACTTAGCTCTCGTTATAGCTTTATTTTAATGTGTAATTGTCTAGGACATGTTGCAGGTACATAGAAGCATTTGTTGAAATGAATTAAATGTCTGCTTCCTAAATGTAGCTATCAGAAGGTATTGAGCAATTGTGTAACTACATTAAATTATAAACAGTAATCAAGTGATCACTATTAATGAAATTTGAAACCAATTTAAAATAATAATAAGAATTGATGTGTGGTGGAATTCAGCAATAAATTTAACATAAATACGCTGTGGAAGCCTAAATTGCCAAAACTCCAGTAGCATAGAACCAGTCATAGTAAATACTACATATGATTTATGACTTACTGATAGTATTTAAAGAGATATTAACATGTTTATTTTCTGATTTTTGGGGGTAGTGTGATAAATTTTTTAGCATACTAAATTGTCACTTCTTTACAGTTATTAGAATTTATTAGGTTATTAAGTGTGGAATGTCCGACTTCTTTAAGTGCTAACTAAGTCTGACAGTTGATATCTCTGACATTTAACTTAGACACTTTTTTTGTGTGTGTGTGAAGGTACATCCTCATTCTTTCTAAATGCATATTTTTGTCTTGTGATTATCTTTCAAATTTTTTTTGAGAGCAATTTTTGTAAAAAAATTGATGAGTCAAAAATCAGTGTTATTTTTGAATATGAGTTCCGTTGTGGAACCAATGCAGTGAAGACAGCTTGAAATAGCAACAAAATATTTGGAAAAGATGTGGCTAATGAATGCCCAGTATGTCAATGGTTTGAGAAGTTCTGGTGATTTTAATCTTGAAAATGAACCATGTGGGTGACCTGAGACCAAGGTGGATGATGATGAGCTGAAAGTTGTAGTCAGAGCAAACCATCTTAACTTACATGTGAGTTAGCAGCAGGGTTTGACATTACTATTCCAACAATATTGGACCATTTGAAACAAATCGGCAAGGTAAAGAAGCTGGACAGATGGGTATTGCATGAATTAAACAAGCGTCAGAAGAGAAATCATTTTGAAGCTTGCTTTTCTTTGCTGTCATGACATAAAGGCAAACCACTTCTATACCATATTGTTCTGTGTGATGAAAAATGGATTCTTTTTGACAATTGCAAGTATTCGGCACAATGGTTGGATAAAGATGAAGTGCCAAAACACCGTCCAAAACTGAATATTCATCATAAAAAGCTAATGGTGTCTGTTTGGTAGTCCAGCACTGGTATTATCCACTACAGTTTTGTGAAACCTGGTCAGTTGATTACAGTGGATATCTACTACAACCAATTGGATGAAATGATGAGGATGCTTGCAACTAAGCAGTCGAGATTGTTCAATAGAGACAGGCCAGTCCTCTTGCAAGACCACATGTCACAAAAAAACAATGCTACTTAAACTACAGAAGCTGGACTTGGAAACTTTCTGCCATGCACCATATTCACCAGACCTGTACCAACTGACTACCACTTCTTCTATGCTTTGGAGTACTTCTTGCAAAGAAAAATGTTCAATTCTCAACAAGCTGTGGAAAAAGCCTTCAGTGATTTCATCGCCACTTGCTCTCCAAGCATCTTCACTGCTGGCATAAACAAGCTACCATTAAGATGGCAAAACTGTGTCGATAGTTTAGGCACATACTTTGATTAATTGAACTGCTTCTTGTTTGAGATATAATAAACCAAACTTTTGATGTGAAACCGGACATTTCATATTTAATGATCTAATATATGCACTTCACTGATCAAGTGTTGAGTCATGGAGTAATAGTTTAAAGGTAGGAGGTTTGGTAGAATAATCTCACCATTTAACTTTTTTAGTATAAACATGGTTTTAAAACAGCTGTCATTTTTATAATTGTACCAATCTTTAGTTTTTAGGTAGTAAATTGACAGATCTGGTTCAGTAGTTGAGATGACATTTCAGGCAGTGCTTAACTTGCTCTCTTCAGTACTTTTGTCACCATTCACTGATGCCTAAAGTCAGTTAATAGTAGACAATGCCTTTCATTCATCTATTAGGCTGCCATAAATGCAAATAACCCTGGGAGAGAAAACACGTTTACATATTACCACTTTAAAGTTGATGTTACTGATACCAAATTCTTTTCTTAGGAGGCTTTGATAGAGAAGAGATCACTGTGGGGTAGGGTGGTACAAGGTAGGCTGTGGGTACCAAAGATAAAACCTATAACAATCTACTTAAAATTTTGCCTAGGGCAATTCCTATGATTAAGCCCCCATTTTTTTTTTTTTTCTAGAGACAGAGTCTTGGCTCTGTTGCCCCAGGTAGAGTACAGTGGCTGATCATAGCTCACAGCAACCTCAGGCTCTCCTGGGCTCAAGCAATCCTCCTGCCTCAGCCTCCCAGGTAGCTGGGACTGCAGGTATTTTTTTCTATTTTTGGTAGAGATGGGGTTTTGCTCTTGTTCTCGAACTCCTGACCTCAAGCTTTCCTCCCCCCTTGGCCTCCCAGAGTGCTGGGATTATAGGCAAGAGCCACTGAGCCTGGCCCTTTAAATAGTTTTGAGAGGTGTTTTTATTAACTCTTTTATTTATAAACTCTTTCTGGTGTTAAGAATTGTACCCCTAAGTGTAATTTGTTAATGGTGAGAGTTTTGACAGTGCCAGTGTTCTTTGGGAAACAAATGTGCATATGCCATAGTCTCACTTCTCCCTACAGAGAAGTGCTGACATGGATCAGGATCACATTGGTGCTACTTTAACTGGGAAGTTTTGAGAGATTATGAATGATAATAGACGCGTACAGTCTAAACACACAATCTCTTTGATCCTTCTTTATTCACATTTTGCCCTCTTTTTCCTCATCTGTAGTTGGCAGTTTACAGTGTTGAGGTTTCCCTTTACCTGGGAAGCCTATTGATCCAATAGCAACCCTGATGACTCAGTTTTCTTATTCACTCAAAGGTGGTTGTCAAAAATGGTGCACTTTTGTTGATGCTTGCCATAATTGTCCTAATACAGTGGTGGTATGTAATCCACTGCTTGGACTCAGTAAATATTTATTGAATAAAGAATGAATACTGGAGAGTAGGCTCTCTCTGTTTGCTTCTTACTCAGTTTTGCTTTTACTGATTCTGCTTTTTGCCACTAATATTGCCTTCTTTCTTATTTCACATTCATAATTTGCTTACAGAATGTCTTAGTTTGGGCAGCTGTAACAGAATACCATAGTCTGGGTGTCCTAAACAACATGTATTTCTCTAAGTCCTCAAGACTAGAAAGTCCAAGATGAAGGTGCTGGCAGATCTGGTGTCTGGTGAGGAACTTTTCCTGGTTTGCAGACAGTGGTCTTCTCATTGTATGAGAAAGACCTCCTTGTGTCTCCTCTTCTTTTGTAAGGGCATTAATTCCATCATGGGGTCTCATCCTCATGACCTAATCTACCCAAATTCCTTCCCAGTGACCTCACCTCCAAATACTGTATCATTGAGAATTTGGGTTTCAACAGTTTGTTTGTTTGTTTGTTTTTTTATTTCAGGATATTATGGTGGTATGAA
This sequence comes from Lepilemur ruficaudatus, assembly GCA_963574885.1. Classification (NCBI taxonomy): domain Eukaryota; kingdom Metazoa; phylum Chordata; class Mammalia; order Primates; family Lepilemuridae; genus Lepilemur; species Lepilemur ruficaudatus. Next base: position 63,486 of record CAUYRT010085867.1, on the reverse strand, counting down.
CATTTTGGTTACATGTTATGACTTTGCCACACCCAAACCATGATTTGGGGAGTGCATTTTCCCCTTTGTAATGCTCACTGAGTCCATTAGTTCAACAAATGAATTTTTGGGGAACAGTCAGTCCATAGCAAAAGTTCTGCTCAGGTTGATGAGTCACCATCCAGTCTGGGGTGCCCAGAGGGCAGAGTTCTCACACCAATTATCATAGACCTCAAGTGTCTCTTCTGTTCAACCTTTAGTGGGTTACCTTTGACTAGGGTGCAAAGTTCTATTCTAATGTTGCTTACCTGATTGGGAGCTTGAGGAATCAGTCATTCATGGGTGGACAGGGATTATTGTGATAGTGGAGTTTAAATGGAAAAATGTAGTTTGTCTTCCAAACATGCTGCTTAATATCAAATCAGAAGCAACATTAGTTTTGGGGGAATATATTTTGTATAGAAAGTATGTGTACTTGTATTATGAAGGTTATGATTAAAACTTTTAAGGGAAAAGTTGTATTTTCATCTAAAGGAAGAATTTTCAAAGATTTCATGTTTATTTTAGATGTATCTACTTATAACCATAGGAATGAGGTGTTTCTAAAATATAAAAAATACAGCTGTAGTCTGATATTAATAAAACTAAACACTATAGAAAGAAATAACATCTGCTTTTCTTAAATTTTCTATAATTTCTTAAATTTTCTATAATTTAGTTTTATGTTAATCTTCAGAACAACCAATAATCTTGTGAGTAGAAAACACTATTTCTGAGAATTTCACTAGCAATAATATTAGAAATCTATTAAATCCCTTATAAATATGAAATATAAAATAGTTTAAATTATTTTTATTGAAGAAGATGTAGGACAGATTTTCAAAAGTAGGTTTATTGTTTAAAATATCAACTGCCATTTATTGAATACTTTCTTTGTGCCACAGATATTTTGAATGCAGTTTTAATCTAGTTCTCAAAATGATCCTAAAAGTATAGGGGATTATCTAATTTTGTAGCTCTGCAGTGAATAAAACTAGAAACTAGTGTCAGTATTGGCTCCTCTGAGGAATTTTGTTTTTTTACATTGCATTTTGTGAGTTTTTATCTAGGTCTTCTGTCTTCCATGTATAGTTGGCCCTAGATAAATGTTTAGTGTAATGAATAAAGCATAGCCATTCCTTTGATAATAACACAGGCCTACCTTCTAATAAAATAATGTATCCAGTTTCTATCCTATTATGAATGATTTTCTTTTCTGTTCTCTCACCAGATTATGATTTTAATAAAAGCAAAGCACACATAAAATTCTTGTGTTGGTAGCTGATAAATTTATAGGGGCCTTTTAGAATATAATACTCCACCAAGTTTAAATTTACTTTAAGCTGTAAATAAAATTTACTTTGTATGCTTTAGGGTAATACTATATTTAATTGTCCCAAGCCTGGTATTCTGCACTGTGAAATTTAGTTTTATCCTTTTTCGGGATAAAAATTCTACATTTATATGCCAACAAAAATGATTTAAAAATTAATTTGAAGTTAAATACTGTCAGCATATTGTTAAAACTAGAGAATATGAAATTAACTTGATTCAGCTTGTTGTACTAGGCACATGTTATATAATCTTTTATAGAAGCAACAATAAAAAATGCAATGGTGAATTAATTTGGTAATGAACTAGGGTGATTTGTAGAGAAAAAGCTCGGCAGGATGAGATTTGGATTTATAAGATAGTGACATAAATATATCAAAACAGGCAGAACATGGAGAATACCAAACTTCATTTTAAAAAAAAATCAGATTGAATGTTATGTTAGTGATAACTCTAGGAGACCAATAGATACTAAATCTGTGAGACCCAATGATTCCAGAGATATACCTCAAAACTGTTTGGGACAACTAGAACAGGCTGGTTTTTGTTATAACTCTTATCCAAAGAGAAGTTGACAAATACCACCTTCCTACTCATGAGTGCAGATTAGTAGGTAATGTTCCACAGTGTCCTGAAGGCATCCAATAAAGTAATTTTTTTCTAGGATATTTGGAACTTGATGACTCTGCAGTTGAAACACAGGCTCCGAAGAGTGGTCACTTGTTCTCAAAATTTGTAACTAGCAAGGAGGGGAGAGCTGAGACTTGAACCCACCTCCAGATTATTCTAAAACCCATGCTCTTTACTTTGTGTGAGGTCAAAACAAATGCCAAATCATGCAAATATGCAAGATTTAAAAAACTTAGGTCAGTGATTCTCAAATTCTGGTCTCCAGACCAGCCATTTAAGTGTCACCTGGGAATTTGTTGTAAACACAGAGTATCAGGCCCCACCACATACACGCGCTGAAACAGAAAGTCTGGGATAGGAGTCTACTTTAACAGGCCTTTTTGATGATTCTGGTGTTTGTAAAAGTTTGAAAGCCACTACTTTAGATATCTTTCCAACTTGAAAAATAACATTGTTGGGAGGGCCTTTGCACGATGTAGATAGATATTTTACTACTTAGAGCAATTAATTTGGCCATGTTAGAGATAAACTCATTTGGTGACTAGTTGATTATAATTCAGGTACAGCCTAACTTAACACTTATATTCCAGTTTCAGTCTCTGTAGGGAAAAGTTTTAAATTTGGTTTATCGAGTTTATTGTTTTTTTTTAAAAAAGCTATCAGCCATAATGTTTCTATTCTAGACTTAGCCATGTTGAGGGAAGTAGAATTTGTACTACATAATATTTATATTATTCAAAGTAACAGGTGATTATTTTTTACCTTAAAGAGAAGTTACAATATGTAATGAATTATATGTGATTTTTAAAATGTAAATCTCTTATTGGTCTTATTTGTGCTAGTAGAATATTTGGTCCATTATTGAGAGAGTTTGCTAAAAGAGTATAAGGTGATCTTATTATTTCCCAATGCTTTGATTGATTTTCAGAAAAGAATCTTCGTTTGAACTGACTGGATATTTGTTATTAAGGAATTATTGTTCATTTGTGTGTGTTGGTGTGTGAGAGAGAGAGGATTGATACTTTGGGTATGTTTAAATTTCATTTGTAAATACTTCAATATGTATCTGGGATTTTCTTTAAAGTAACAGTAATTGGAGGGAAGGTAATGAAAGTTAACAAACAGGTATATGGAAACATGGTCAGTCGTGAGTTGATAATTATTGAAACTGAATGAGAAGTATATGAGGCTGTGTTTTACTCTTTAAGAGTATGCTTTAAATCTTCTGTAAGGTGAAGTTGAAAGGAAAAAACAAGCAATAGTGTGTTTTTCACACAATGAAGGTTTGTTACTTTCGCTAATATTCTTGGCACACATATTATAAAAAGAAAACTTTTCAGAAAAAAAAGCAGTTTGACACTTTGCCACTTCCAGATATAATTCTTCAAATGTGGTGTGTGACTAGGAAGTAGCAAACAAAAGCCAATCAGGAGGAAATACTGTTTAAAATGTCACTTTAAAATACCATACTATGTTACCATAGATAAAATGGCATGCATTTCCAGATCCTTGCTACATTTAAAACATTTTTTTGATTATTTTTAATGCTTTTCCTTTTTATATTTTTAAATACACACATTAGCTGAGTGCTAGGAATTTTAAATGCTTCCTATTTAGTTTTAAAAACATTCAAGTATTTCTTACTAGTTGAACTTAGGTTATAAAATTGTAAAGGAATGATGCCTGCCAGTCATTTTACATTAAAGCCTTTCATTATCAAATTTTAGTAAGTTGTTTTGTTTCAAATTTCTGTTGTAAGAACAGAATAATTTTGTAAAAGTGATTTTTCTTACTGTGATAGTTTTTCTTTAAAATATTATACAACCGTACATTTGCTTGAAGAATTGATAGATGATTTAAAACTTTCAAGGTGTGTGTGTTCAAAATTGACTGAAGAGAACTCATTTAAAACATTTCTAAAGGTAAATTTGAGTTAACAAAAGGGTGAATATAAAAGATATTTTAAGTCAGTAATTAAACCACTCAGTAATGTGGTTTTGAAAGGTGGCATTTCAGTGCATATGTATAGGAATTATTTGTCACAACAAAATCCAAACATGTATTTACCCTGCTAAGCAGTTCGATTGGTAACTATAAGGTAGCAGTCAGCTGCTATATCTTGTATCTTGTTAGATCAAATTAGACTGTGGGCCATTCTTGAAGGTAGTCAGACTACATAGGACCCAAGGCTTGCCATCTCTACTAGTCTAGATTAGTGTTCTCAGACTTTAATGTAGGTAAGAATCACCTGGAGATCTTGTTAAAAATGCAGACCTTGTTTTAGTAGATCTGGGATAAGGTCTAAGAGTCTGCATTTCTCCTCCTCTTCCTCCTTTCTTCTTTCTTTCTTCGTCCTTCTTTTTCTTCCCTTTTTTTTTTTTTTTAAGAGATAGGGTCTTGCTCTGTCACCTAAGCTGGAGCGAAGTGGTGTGATCATAGCTCACTATAGCCTCCCACTCCTGGGCTCAGGTGATACTCTCATCTCAGCCTCTCAAGTGGCTAGGACTACAGGTATGTGCCACCACATCCTGGCTTATTTTTTAAAAATTTTCACGAATACAGGGTCTTGCTGTGTTGCCCCGGCTGGTGCCAAACTCCCAGGCTCAAGCAGTCCTCCTGCCGTAGCTTCTCAAAGCATTAGGATTGCAGACGTGAGCCACTGTGCCTGTCCTGAATTTTCTTTAACTTAAGATGTGTGTGTGGACTCAAGCAATCCTCCCAAGTACATAAGACTATAGGCGCACACCACCAATGCCTGGCTAATTTTTGAATACTTTTTATAGAGATGGGGGGGGGTCTTGCTGTGTTGCCCAGGCAGGTCTCGAACTCCTGGGCTCAAGCAGTCCTCCACATCAGTCTCCCAAAGTGCTGGGATTATAGACATGAGTCATGGTGCCCAGCAGATTCTACTTTTCTGTCTCTCTCTCGCTCTCTCTCTTTTTTTTTTTTTTTTTTTTGAGGGTCTTATTCTGTCTCCCTGGCTAGAGTGCAGTGACATCATCGTAGATCTCAAACTCCTGGGCTCAAGAGATCCTCCTGCCTCATCCGCCCAAGTAGCTAGGACTACAGGTGTGCACCACCATGCCAGCTAACCCGCCCTCCTTCCCTCCCTTCCCTCCCTCTTCCCTCCCTTCCCTCCTTCCCTCCTTCCCTCTTGCTGTTGCTAAGGCTGACATTCTATATTTCTAACATGTTCCTAGAATATGTCAAATGTAGGTCTGAGGACCACTCGGTTTTTTTGGGTGGGGGAGAAGAGATAGTTCTCACACTGTCTCCCTGTCTGGAGTGTAGTGGCACGATCACGATCATAGTTCACTGCAACCTGGAACTCCTGGGCTCAAGCAGTCCTCCTGCCTCAACTTTCCAAGTTGCTGGGACTATAAGCATACACCACTGCACCCGCTAAGGTTCATTTTTTGAAGAGCGAAGGACAAGATTATCACAGTTGTGATTTAGAATTTGAAACCTCAAATAAAATATGATTCTAGATAATATATTTATACTGACTTCATCAGTATACAAATACATCAAATTTTATTTTTTCTTGGATTTAAAAAATATTCTTTGATTCGGGCTGCTGCTAGCCTATACAATATCTTTTACTTACTAGATACAGATGCTCTTTGGGGTAGATACATAACTTGAAGTTGAGGGGCCTTTCCTAGGTAGATGCAACCCTGCACTTACTCCCTGGGCTGTGAGCTTTTGTGCAGTCTATGGACTCCACAGATTACTGATTGGTCCTGCCTTTGTTTAACTTCTGGGCACAGAAAAGTTATAGAATAGTAGGAAAGGACATTTAAAATTAATATAGTGATTAAAAAAATTGGAAGTTTAAAAAGTGTATAAGCAAAGCAAGAAGTCTTTATCTCTTCATATGTTGTAATAAGAGGCTCTTTCCTCACAATTTTAATATCCTTTAAAAAAGTTAATAATATTGCATCTGTTAACTCAGTAGGTTAACTAAAATGCAGAGACTATATACAAGCAACATACTATTGACTGTGTTAGCTTATAAAATAGCTACCTTCACAGATTTAGCAGTCTAGGGCAGTGGTTCCCAAATTTGTAGTACCAGGCAAAATGAGAAAAATAAGACAATGTAGTGAGGTTTTCATATTTATCCGTTTATTCTATCTAAGGGACAGTTCTTTGTTCATTATTATTTTTGGCGTTAAAATATCTTTATAAAACAAGGATTGATAGTATATGAGAGGTATATTTGTGTGTGTGTGTGCTTCTGTGCAGGCATACATGCCCATGCTACTTTTATTTCTGACCTTATTTTTTTCAAAGGAAGAAATGAGTTCACTTCCTCGTCTTTAAGAAAGAAGAGAAAGACTAAGGCTGGACCTGGTAAAGTTTGGAAGTAAATAAAATGATAGCGTTCTTTTACTTCTCAGAGACCCACTCACCTGTCTCCTGTGTGTCTCATAAATAGTTACCAACAGTGCTCTTTGTTTTAATATTTCATGAAAATTCACCTCCTCCTGGGGGAGCACTCCAGGCCTTTGGAATAATGGTCTGCTGGCTAAAGTAGCCTAGTGACTAAGATCTTGAACTAGAGACAGTCCTAGCTTTGCCACTTAATAGTGGCATGGCCATTACATAACTTTTACAAGGTTACGTAACTTATTTGTGTCTCTTTTTATTCACATTTAAAAGCAGGGTAATCCTTTGTGTCGTTGTGGATTATTACACATTTGGCACAGTGCCAGTCACATAATAATCACTCAGCTGCTTCATCATCATCATCCTAATTGTGTGGAAAACAGCAAATGAAACTAAATAAAAATTCACACACCACCTCAGTTCTGTTTCAGTCCCTCTATGTTTGATGAGCTTCCTAGGTGATTCTTATATTTAATACATTTAGGAACATTATTGCCATAAAGATCCTCTCATAGTGAACTTCCTCTAGGATTTGCCAAAGCCACTCTCACGAAGGGGCCAAGATCACGTTCATTCTGTCTAATACGACATCTAACATGCCTAATATCATGTCTGGCTTATAGTAAGTATTCCAGTAAATAGCTGTTGAACGAGTGGCCAAACATCATAGTTTTATGAGATAACATAGCCTTAATGTAAATAAAAAAGAGAGCAAATGCTGGTTGTAGGTATGTTATAGAGACCTTAATGGGGAACTCACTAAAGTGTAAGAATTGATCATCTGTGAGTATTCTCCCTGTGGCTTATTAGAAAAAGATCAAATGAGCTATACGAAAATCACATTACTATGTATCTTACCTCTGGAGTAAGACTAACAACTGTTGATAGCAGGCTTTTCTCTATGTTGGCTTTATCTTTTTTTCATTTTATTTAGAAGTAAAGTAGGAGATGCACGTTCATTTTTGTTATTCTCTGGTATAAATTATGTTTTTTAAATTCAACTTTAGAAGTCATACAATAATATTTCTTTTGAATTGAGTAACAGTTCTTAGACAATGAGGATGCTCATTAAGTATAATCTATAAAGAAAAGACCTGTTTGGTTTACCTCGAATAATTTATTAGGGCGCTGAATAAAAATGCTAAGAAACTAATAGTTCCACAAGAATAATTGTGTAGTGATCTTATTTCTGAATGAAACATTTTAAACTGGATGTTTTTAGAAGAAAATATTTAAATGACCCTAGTGGAACTTACATTATTCTAGCATAAAGATAGATACAAAGCAGTTCTTACTGGGCCATAATAGTAAATCAGTGTCTGTGGTTAAACTAGGAAAGATACTAATATTTATTATGTGCTTCTTCCTGATGTAGCTAGTTTTATAGCAGTGGATTATTTGACATGAGGTTTATTGACGGGAAATCCTAATTTCCAATTGGTGTGATGTTATCGTCTGCCTTCTGTGATTACAATCTTAGATTACCAGAAATGAAAAGATAATTAAGAAATGATTTATCTGATTTCCGTTTATCTTGATCAGCTATGTATTAAGTTCAGCATTTAGATTATTTGTTGTATCTTTTTATTTCATCATTATTTGCTCTAAAGATACTCTGTTCTAATTTGTTATAGCCCAAAATACAATGAGGCAGGTAATTATTGCCTCAATCTAACAGTTACTTTCTCAAGCCAGTTACTCTGCTTAACACAGGGACGTCATTGTTTTAAGCTGCCCAAGACTGAGTCTAAAATCACACTTCTCCCTACTTCCTCTTCTTTCTCTTTTCCATTCAAATATATGTTAATCTTTGCAGTTAAAAATATTATTTTACAAACCCGTTTACACTAGTATCCGTCCCTCTTTTCTTTTGTTGTTATTGCCATTTTGCGTCCTTTTCTAATTCACCCACTATGGAATGGATTGTACAGATCAGGTGACTCTTCTCTCAAAGGCTGTCAGTCACTTCCTCCATGCTAAATTCTAGTGTCCACTTCTGCTTTCTGAAATCATCTTCTCCTTTGATTTCTGTAGCACTGTGCTTATGTTCACTACTCTGCCCTTTTTTTTTTTTTTTTTGCCATCTTTGCTGATTTCCTTTCATGCCTCAAAGTATTTTCTAAAGTCGAGGCCACAATCCTTTGTTTCTCTCTGATTTACAATTGGAGATTCACCTAAAGAGGGCCACAAGTGGTATGAAGCAATGAATGTGCCAGATAGGGACACAGTTCATAAAAGAACAGATCTCTGTCCAAAAGGGACAACACTGTTTGGCTTCAGCTTACTAGTATGTGGGAAAGAAAAGGTTTACTGTAATCATATCTTCTAATTCATCAAGAGAGGTATGGAAAATCTAGATTTTTATGTGAAATATCCCAGGTTTCAAATACTGGCAAGGAACTAAAGTTTGGAAATACCCAAATGAGAGGGGTTTGGAGGAATATTCTGGTTGGAAGGGGGTTTATGTAGCTCATACATTGTATAGCCTTTAGGTCTGTATTCTACATTATGATTTGCACCACTTGTACTACCATAAAAATAGTCCTAGGGATTGCCTTCAAGCTGTATTTTCAAAGCAAGCACATATTTTGTAATTTGTATGCCTATTTTTTGGGGATGCCCTGGAGGAAAGGTTGATGGAAATGATTGGAGTACATGCCCCCCAGGCCACTCTTTCCTGCCACAACTGTTAGAAACTAATTTTTGTTTTTATTTGTTTGAGACAGAGTGTTTCTCTGTTGCTCTGGGTACAGTGTGGTGACATCATCATAGTTCACTATAGCCTCAAACTCACGGGTTCAGGTTATCCTCCTGCCCTAGCCTCCCTGGTAGCTGGGAAGCTGGGACTACAGGCCTATGCCACCATGCCCGCCTAATTTTTCTGTTTTTAGTAGAAACTGGGTCTTTTGCTCAGGCTGGTCTCGAGCTCCTGAGCTCAAGCAATCCTTCTGCCTCAGCCTCCCAGAGTGCTAGGATTACAGGTATGAACCATCTCACCCGGCCTTTTTTTTTTTAAAAAAAAAAAACATTGCAGTCTATACAAACATGGCTTTGAACTTCTAACTTGTTCCATCTACTCTGAATCTTGGGGAGCTCAGCTATTCTCATTTTTGAACATTTCTGAGTAGAATTAGAGAACTAAGTTCTGGTTCCCTTTCAAGAAATTTTTGCCTGGTGGTTTGGATAGAGTCACACTTCTTTGGCTGATCTTTAAATTGGAAACAATTCAGTCTGCAGTTCAGCCGGAGGACCTATTTAGTTCTAAAATTCAAGATTCTACTATTTTAAATATTTCTCATTTGGCCTCTCATAATAGTTTGCATATTATATTTTCAGTCACTTCTGGAACATCTCACAACTTTAGTGTTTCCTCTCTTTGTCAGATTGGAATTAGCGTGTCTCATATTGAATTCATCTTCCTTCTCAGCCTAGTTCCTGTCTCAGTGTCTTTGTCTTTAATCGTTTTCCTGATAAGTCAGACTGGTGAAAAGTTACTGACTCATGTCCATTCATCCTCTTGGCCCTATTATTTCTCCTTGTAAATATATCTCATATCTTTATGTTTTCCTCTAGTCAGGACTTCCTGAGGCCTGGCAGCCAGATTTGCTCTCTGTGACTACCCTAGTCTCTCTGTCTCCCCATCTATGATTTCCCTCACAGCCGTATCTGATCTACTTAGAACAAAACTCTGACCACTGTACTTCTCTTTTCAAAAGCCCCAGTGGTTCTTATTTCCTGTCTGCTAAAAATGTTTCTCTTTCAGATTTTCTGTAATACTGCCTTTACCCTAGCCAACCATACTTCCTACTATGAAATAGTCATTATACAAATTGGGAAAGTGCTTTATTACCAGTTTTGCCTTTTGACTTTATTTATTGCTGTTTTCCCACCACTGAAATATCTTTGTTTTCTATTCCTTTAGCAAAAACCACACATCCTTAACAGCTCAATTCCATACTTTCCAGGAATCTTCTCTGGTGACCCCAGCTTACGTTGACTTCTCTTGTCTTTAAATTTCTGTTAACATCTAATGAGTGCTGCATAGCTTATCACCTAAAATCCTAGCTACGTTTAGAGCCAGAAAGTATCTTAGAGACACCTGGTCATCATACTTTGTATATCATAAATGATAGAACATTTGTGATTTACTCTTGATCATGTTGGTTAACAGCAGAGCCCAAACTAGAACTATCACGTAATTTCCTATACAGCTAAGCTGAGGTAGTGTGTAAGCAGCCATAGATAATACTTAAACTAATGAGTATGGTTGTGTTCCAGTGTAACTTTACCACAAACAGACTGCAGGCCTGCGTTAGTTTGTGGACCTTAGTTTGCTGACTCCTGTTCTAGAGTAATACTAACAACTATCTTAGCTAATTTTTCTCCTTTGTGTTGGTTTTAGAACAAAGAAGCACATAAACAACAATAACCACTAACACTTTTATTTATAAGCATCGTCAAAGAAGGGTGTATAATTTATTGTCAGGTATAAATTTTCCTATTTAATTAAACTTAGAAGTCATATAATGTTTGAATTGAAAAACATTGCTCTTATATAATGATGCTTTTAAGTATAATCTATAAAATAGACACATGCTCTGCATGAATGAGGGGTGTGATGTCTTTTCTATGACTGGTAGAGCACTTTTTTTCTTTAAGCTAAAGGCAATTAAGAAACAAGGTAGAGCACTTTAAATCTGTAAAATGATTTTTCTCATACTTCAGATACTTGGAATGAAACACAGGTAAAGTTACTGAACCAAGGTCACAGTAAGTTACTACAAGAGATATAATAGAAGTAGAGCTCAGGTACAATTTGATTCATTAGCTCAAGTCTGTTGAGATACGATAATTAATTCCTGATCACTGTTGGTCCTTAAGGGTCTCATGGCTCTCTTTATAGGAATCAGGCTTAACCCTGTTATCCTGGACAGATTCCTTAATGTCATTATGCTCTTAGTCCTACCTGAATTCCCTACATAGAATGTAATATCTGAGCTGGATTCTACCCAGGCCACTGGGCTTCTTAGTACACCCACTGCTCTAAAGGGAGCCTCCTTATCTTTGGTCTTTGACTGTTGGATAATTTTATTTCTACTATTGAACAGTTAACTACTATCCTCTATGGAAGAATTGGCATTTTATGTTCAGGGTAGTATATATTTGATTTCACTGTTTACTTTGTATAAGATTGAAACTGACCTTGACAAGTCAGTTTTGACTTTGGGCAGTTAAAAAATGTAACCGTGGTGAAACTGTAGCAGAAGGGATAAACATTTTCAAATAAAGCCTTTGGAATTGATCTTAAAAACATAGACACCTTTTAATTTTTGACACTCTAAAATCACTATTTTATGCCACATTATTAAAATCAGCAATTCTCAAGCTTTTGTCATCTTACAAACTCATGACAGAGTTTATATGCTCTGAAAAATTATTTGGATTATATCTGTGAGTATTTGCCGTGTCAGGAGTTAAAACAAATTTAGGATACATTTATTGTTTAAATATTCACTAGTAAACTTATGGTTTTATAAATATATTATGAAAAATAATTGTATTTTGTAAAATCTTGAAAAGAGTGGCATTGTTTTACAGTTCTGCCAATTTCTTTAAATTCAGACTTAGCATACCACAGCTGCTTCTGCAGTCTGCTGTGATATGTTGTTTTATTTGAAGTTTGTGAAGAATATCCTCAAATGTAATATGTACTTGGAAAAAGAAAGAATATTTTAATAGCTTTTTCCAATAATCGTGGATATTTTTCTTTGATAATACTCTAGAAGTTGACAAGTGGGTAATTCTTACAAGTTAATTGCAGTTTGGAATCTGCAGTCATGTCAGTGGACAGATGTGCAGGTGCTTTCCTTTGAGATGACCATTGTGTTTAGGCATGCTCAAAGGACAATATTTAATACAATAGATAATTTTTGCTGCTTTTTAAACTGCTGGTAGTACAGTTACTTGCCATTGTGTTGGTTTGAGATAAGACACCAGCAGTTTTACCTACTCTTGTTTTTGCATCATCAGTACAAATGTCCACACAGTTAAAAAGGTAAATGAGATCTAAGTGTTATTATGAAAATAGTTTTGGCGTCATTGACCTTCTGAAAGGGTCTCTGGGATGCTGAGAGGTTTGTGTGCCACACTTGAAAATTATACTTATTACTGTTGTAGAGTATCATATTTAGAGTTCCCCTTTTCTTATTATAGCTATTCTTTTATTTGCTTTGGTATTCTCAGAGAATATTACTGCAAAAACTTTGTTCATTTTTCAAACACTAGGCCTTTATTATTGGCTTTATATGCTGACATGCCATATTAATAATTATTCTTGGATGAACCTTCAGAAGTTAAGTGGTAGATTAAAAAAGAGACCAAAAAAGTGTGTAGGAAAACTTGAACTAGAAAACCACGTGGCTACTAAAATGGTTAAAAGAAACTAATTGAAGTATCTTTTCATTTATAATAATGGTTGAGAATCAACTGCTTTGTGTGCCCAAATCTAATTCCAGATCTGTTTATTGTTACTTTGAGCAACTCATTTGACTGTCCATACCTCAGTTCACTAAACAGCTGACATTGCTAGAATTTTGGTATGTATATCCAGGAACTAAAGTAGGCCTCCATGGAAAGAAATACAATCCTTTACTTAAACCCTCTAATAATATTTTAGTTGTGACTTTTATCTAAAGAACAATGGTAAATGTCTGAGTGCCAAACAGCTCTATCTATCAAAGCCAAAAATGTTCTGGTTCAGATTACAGGTATCAGTATGATTCCAATCAAAACAAATCAAAGAGGTAAATAAATCATCTGGTTATGGTCACTTCATTTATATTACAGATGTCAGTGTTGCTTAGTGGCACTGATTTATGACTTATGGCCATACATGTACACATTTTCACACAACTACTCCTGATTGGCTTCCATATAGTACCATTTTTCCATCTGGAATGACAAGTAAATGAACCAGTGGTTACCTATAGAGCAAGAACCACCATTGAACCATGGACGCTGCTTTTAGAACCTGGCTCAACTGATAAATGCATAATGTGGAAGAATTTTATTTGACTACTAACAATCCAGACAAACTTGTTACTCATTTTTAGATTTTCTTTAAACTAAATTCTATTATTAAACATTAATTCAAGCGAGGAAATAAAGCAAATTTTACGTGATTGACTCAACTAAGGAAAATCGACACATTTCTTCAATATGTTCATAGGAATCCTTTTGTTTAAATTTAAAGACATTATAGGCTTTATAAGACGATAAAAAGCAGCAAACTGATATTTGTAATCTTTAGAATTCAAAGAAATGTAAAGAGAGTGTGCTAATTTGGAGGTATTTTGGGTGGAGGTGGTGCACATCTTTCATGACTCTCTTCCTCCCTTTCCATTTTGTGAATGTTTCTTTTATTTCTTGAAAATAGTTTACTGTTGTAATTTTATAGTTGTGAATATTTTCCCTTTCTGGGGATCTTAATAAGGTTTTTTTCCCCTCCCTCTGTATAGTTTTTCTCCATGTTACTCTTTTCTGACTCTGTCTTTCATGTCTAGCAATCTTTGGTTGATGGAGTTTATTTATAATATATAGGGGACAAGCATCTTGAATCTGCTATATCATTATTACTTGTCTATGTGCTTTCCAGCTTCCAAAATGTATTGATTTTACCTCTTTTCCCCTTACCTCCATAATGATATATTTACTAAATTAAAAAATTTTTTTTGCTCTGTCATTTTAATAGGACTTTGGAAAGTAACAAATGTCAATGTATATTCTGTTCTCATCTTTACTTGAAATAATTTGCTTATTTAAATGGAAGCATTTATACCAGGACTCCCCAACCTATGGTGAGTTGTATAATTATTCCATTATATATTATAATGGAATAATAATAGAAAGGAAGTACACAATAAATGTAATGTGCTTGAATCATCCCAAAACCATCTCTCCTTCCCCAGTCCATGAAAAAATTGTCTGCAATGAAAATGGTCCCTGGTGCCAAAAAGGTTGGGGACCGCTGATCTATACAATTCTTATTCAGACCAGGAGTGAATTCAGCTAGCAAGTACTAACTGTCAGTATGATAGTTTAAAAAATTATTTTAGCAATCATATTTTATATTGTTAGAGATCCCATTAAATAATCATAAGGTTTTAAGAATGTTACTTATAAATTATTCCATTTGTTTTAAAATTAATCCCCCCTTTGTTAAAAGGTTATAGGATTTTTAAAATTATGAACTATTTTAAAAAGAAACATTTTTATTTACTTAATGATTAGGTAGTTCTAATTAGGTAAATGTAAACAGAAGTGGACATCTTAATGCTCTACAACTTAAGCCTTAATTCACAATTTGGAAAGATTTATAGGAGGGCAAAATTAGCTTGATTTTGAATGCGCTTAATTTTGCATACTTGTACATATCTTTTGACTTATTAATCAATTGACCTCTTCTAGGGAAGTGAGTTTCAAGAATTTTAGCCTTAAGTTTTCACAAACTTTCCTAAATGCTATAGAAATAAGTAGACTTTGGATGAATATTGGAATGTCCACAGATGTTAGAATCAGCTATACCTGGCTTTATATTCTAGCTCCATGACTTTGTAACTGTGTCTGCTTATGAAGGATAAGATGCAAAATGCTACTAATACCTTTGATTTAGAATTGTCAGGATTAAGTGAGATGAAATTTGTATATAACCTAGAGCAATGGCAGACATTCTAATATTAGTTTCCTTCCCTTATAAGCCCCTATCTAGTTTTTATTTCTTCAGGATAACAGATGTTAATTTTCCCCTCATTTTCTGTGCTTGTTCTTACTACTGTGGTTTTACTTCGATGTAAATAATCCATCATGTACTATATTGAATTAGCAAAATTAGATGACTTTAAAGAAGAGGATATTGTTTTCACACTAATGTTAAGAGAATAAAAATAATTTTGCTATCATTAACAATTGTTGTAAAATTTTTTACCATGTCTTGTATTAAAGTTGAGTTTTTATCATCTAGGTATTCATATTAGACAGTCGACGTATGTTAGTCTTAAAATTTGCTATGATTTGGATAGATGACAATGTTATCTGAGTGTTACTAGTTCTCCAGAGGGACAGAACCAATAGGATATGAATGAGAAGGGGAATTTATTAGGGTGCATTGGCTCACACAGTTACAGAGGAAAAATCCCCACTATAGGCCGTCTCCAAGCTGGAAAATGATAGAAGCTTGTAGCATGGCTCCCAGGGAGGTTAGTAGTGTGGGTCAAAGTCTGAAAGCCTCAAACACAGAGAAGCTGACACTGTGCAGCTTATAGTCTGAGGCTGAAGACCTGAGGCTCTCCAGGAGTCCACAGGCCGAAAAACCTGGAATCTGATGTCCAAAGGAAGGAGGAGGAAAAGGCATACTACTCTGAAAGAGAGAGGAGGAGAGAGAGTGCCAGCCAAAAAAGAAGAGCAAGCAAGCAGAATGTCTTCCTTCTTCCTTCTGCTTTGTTCTAGTCACACCCATAGCCAATTGGATGGTGGCTGCCCCATGCTGAGGGTAGGTCTACCTCTCTCAGTCTAGACTGACCCACATGTCAATCTCCTCTCTCCACAGACACACCCAGAAACAATGCTTCACTAGCCATGTAGGCGTCCCTCAATCCAATCAAGTTGATACCTAGTATTAACTATCACACTGAGCATAGTGAGCGCAGTTATAATAGCTTAGATGCTAGGTATTATTTCAAATACCTCATTCATTCATTGGCAACAATGTCTTCAGTACTGTATTAGAGCTGTAGCTATAATGGTGAAGAAAGGTATCAGTTATTTATTGCTACATAATAAACTACTTCAAAATGTATTAATACATTGACTGCACACTAGAAAAAACATTTGTCCTTGGGGCCATGGTGTTTTATCATGAAAATAGACTAAAACTTTAAAAACAAAACGATCCTTTCTAATTTAATGAAAAATTTGTTATTTTTTTTCTGTGTTTTTTCCAATAAAAAAGTAATACAAAACTTGAAAATTAGTAATGTAAAAAGTAATGTGAAAATTTAAAAATAGTTCCTAAGGGTAAAAGTGTTTTTCTTGACTTGTCAGGCTTAAGAGTAATTTAAAGGTAGACATAAATAGAAAAATGAAATTTATTGACTTCTATTCATTTAATCCACATTTTTAGAATTAAATTGTCGATATTGACTGTAACAATAAGAACATCAACAAGTAAGGGTTTCACCAACCAACTACAGGGTTTTGCCCAGGTTTTGCTTTACTAGGCCCTAGGCTCAAAACTAGCATGAGTTAAATACAACTCACATGGCAGTTAATGTGTTAAACATTTATTATCTCATAGTTTCTGTTGGTTAGGAATTGGGGCATAGCTTAGCTAGGCTGTTCTGGCTTTTGGGGTCTCTTATGAGGTTGTTGTTAAGATGTCTGCTGACATTTTTCACAATGTATATGTGGATCAGAATGTTACGTTGTATAGCTTGAAGATATATACAATTTTTGTCAGTAAAGTTAGAATAAAAATGATGTCTGTAGCAATCTGTAGTCATTCAAAGGCTTGACTAGGACCTGAGGCTCTACTTTCAAGGTGGCTCAGTCACATGCCTGCCAAGTTGGTGCTGGTTGTTGGCAGGAGGTCTCATTTCTTCTCTGTGTGGACCTTTCCACAGGTTGCTTGAGTGCCCTCATGACATGTTGTTTGGCTTCCCCCAGAGCAAGCAGTCAAGAGGAAGGCAGGGGAAAGTGGAGGGAAAGAGAAAAGGGAAGGAGACGGGGGAGTCACAATAGCTATCTAAAAAGAATACCCTCAAAAGTCACATAACATCAATTTTGTGACATGCTTTTTGTCAGAAGCAAATCACTAAGATTGGTACATTTTCCGTAGGAGGGGAATTATACTTTACCTCTTGAAGGGAGAAATATCAAAGAATTCATGGATATATTTAAAAATCGCCACGCTGTAACATCTTCCCTTCCTAGATATTGTGTCACAAGGTAACTTGAGATTATAGGTTCATTGGTAACTATAATTTAGTGTTATCTAATACTGAATTAGAATTACCAGTGTAAATGCCATAAAAGCAATATATGCAAAGGCGTCCCCCCCAGCCCCCGCTGTCCCGCCACCTTAAAATTAGTGCTGCTAATTTTGGGCATTTTTGAGTTGGAGAGCCTACCTCTTCTCAAATTCAAAAAGATCTGTAACTCATCAACCACATCCCCAAACCAGCTCTCTAACTTCCTGTTTGTCATTATTAACAGTTTTTCTGCCAGTCACTTTGATTTGAGGCTGAGCCATCTTTTAAAACACCACCACACTGCAAGCAGTCCTCTAGAATGGCTAACATCCATCTTTCCAATTTCCATGTCTTGTGTCCTAATCCTGTCCCCTTCCCCATTGCCGTATTACCCAAAGGATGATTTATTAGCTCCCCAACTATTTAAGGTCTGAGATCTGCTCTCAGCTTTACCTTCTAGTCTTTCTTCCTCTTCTTTCTTTTTTTAAAAGATCTATTTCATGAGTTCTTCTCACTGAAAATGGAAAGATTTAACTGAAGAGAGATTGCTCTCAATATTTCTCTGAAGCTATGTTTTATGAGATTAAAAAAAGTATTATATTTAGACCTACATGTAGAGAGGGAATTCTCTTAACATGTAAATGTAGAGAGGGAAAAGATATTACCATGTTTAGTACATTGTGGAGAAGCTCTTGGAGAATAGGGAATGAAGAGCAAAGAGACAAGATCTCTTTGGGTAAGGCAGAGGGGAGAAGTTGAAGGATAAAATAACCTCAACAGACAGAATGAGTGTGAAAGCACTTAGAACTGTGTGAAGTATTAGTAAGGGTAAGATATTAATAGTAATGATGCCATTATTCCTAGACTGCATAGTGTGATTCTCAGTAGAGAGTGTAGCTCTCTACTCTGAGTGAGCAATAAAAGATAAAGAACTGTTAGTGTAATCAGAGAGACTTGGATTGCCAATGGCTCCTTGTACAAGCTTGGTCAAGTTACTTTCATTCTGTGGACTTTTATTTTCTTAATCAGGGAAAAGAAATGCATTGGACTAGATCATTTCCAATGCTAATGTGTTATGCTTTTGGAAAGAAACTTACAACTTAGATATAATTGGCTCAATTTGAATTTATCTGGGTTTTTAAAAACAAGTTTCCTCCTTTTAGTTTCTAATAGATGATTCCAATTTCCCTAGTGTTTTTAATTTTTAAGAAAGGACAGAGCTAAACACTTATTAAATAGAAGCCAGTCACAAATCAGGTTAGGATCACAATTAGGACTGAAGTTGCTATTCAGTTAATACGTATTTTTTAAAAATAAATTTGTCAGTGGGTTATAACTTGAAAATGGTTTTTAGAGAAACACTTTCCGAAACTTAGGGGCAAGAAGGAGTTAAAATTGCCAATATATCTGTGTAATTAACAATCTGCCTATGCATTATCTTGTAAATTAATTTCTCTTTATATATAGTTTTTAGTATTAAGATTTCATTTTTTTTTTTTTTTTTTTTTTTTTTTGAGACAAAGTCTCACTCTGTTGCCTGGGCTAGAGTGCCATGGCGTCAGCCTAGCTCACAGCAACCTCAAACTCCTGGGCTCAAGCAGTCCTCATGCCTCAGCCTCTTGAGTAGCTGGGACTACAGGCATGCGCCACCATGCCCGGCTAATTTTCTCTCTCTCTCTCTCTCTCTCTCTCTCTCTCTCTCTCTCTATATATATATATATATATATATATATACACACACACACACACACACACATATTTTAGTTGTCCAGATAATTTTTAGTAGAGATGGGGTCTCGCTCTTGCACAGGCTGGTCTTGAACTCCTGACCTTGAGCGACCCTCCCGCGTTGGTCTTCCAGAGTGCTAGGATTACAGGCGTGAGCCACCGCGCCCGGCCAAGATTGCATCTTTTCCAGTGTCCCAGTTAAAAAATATTTTCATGAGAAACATTAATTTTAAGAAGCCACTATACATTAAATTGAGATCAATCGATAGTATTTAGTATTTAGTATAGTAGTATTTTACTATTTGTAAAGGATTTACAAATTGTGACTTCTTAAACTGTAAACCAAATTTATATTATATTAATAATTTGTATTGGACTGTGTCAACCAAAATTGATTAAAACTTGATTTTATAAACTTTTTAATCTCCCAAAGTAAACAAGAAGGAGTTAGACTTAATGTTTTCCTTATTCTTTTTCTGCTTTGGCCCTCATGATATCTATCTTTGGTCTGAAATGGACCTGGATATTCTGCCAAAACTTATGTTCTTAGTGAGAAGAGTTACAGGTGAACACAGTCTCTGTAAATGTTTTAATTTTTACCTTTGTAGAAATGTTGTTTTGTGTGTTGGCCTTTGTGTAATACACTCTAATTCTCTTCATTTTATAGCTAATGTTTGTATAGCACTGACCATGTGCCAGATACTATTCTGAGTTTTTGTTTGTTTGTTTGTTTTAAGAGACAGAGTCTTGCTCTGTTGCTCAGGCTGGAGTGCAGTGACCTGATCATAGCTCACCGTAACCTCAAATTCCTTGGCTCAAGTGATCCTCCTGCCTCAGTCTCTGGAGTAGCTGGGACTACAGGTGTGCACTGACATACCCAGCTAATTTTTTGTGTTTTTGGTATACTTGGGGTCTTGTTATGTTGCCCAGGCTGGTCTCAAACTTCTGGGCTCAAGTGATTCACTTGGGTTGGTCCTCCCAGGTGCTGGGATTACAAGCGTGAGCCACTGCACCCGACCCTGAGGTTTTTTTATATGGATTAACACATTTAATTCTTAAAGCAACCGTGTGACCAAAAACTACCCTTTTTTTTTTTTTTTTTTACAGATTGTTCTTCTTTGGCATCCATGCTGATAGCCAAGATCCCCAGGATCAGGCCAGCACTGGTGGTTTGTCCCCTGTGGTGATCTTAGAGAGCAGTTTTCTTTCAAGAAGCAGATTTGTCACATACCCGTAACAGCGATATCTGAAAGTCTCCTCCCCAGGCGAAAACCAGATTTTACTTGGGTTGTCACAGTGCCTAATGTAAAAAGTACCTAGTGCAGAAATCTGGGGATTGTTATAGCCATCTTTCTCTTCTTAATTCCTCGCATCCAATCTTAAGTACTATTGTTGTATCAACAGTATTTCACTTTATTAGTTCCTTTTTCCCTTCGCCCATTGGCAGAATTCAAGTTGTCATTATCTTCAGCTTGACCTATTTAAGTGACAGCCCCTGCTCTTCATTTCTCTTAGGTATTACTCCGCTGTCATTCTTTGCAATTGTAGGCTTGAATAGCTTTTTTTTTTTGGTAAAGACTTTAAGATGTATTAATAATTCACATACCATACAGTTCATTAAAGTATGAAATCCGATTGGAGCATTTACAGAGTTATGCAACCATCACTCCAAAAAGAAACCCTGTACTCACTTGCAGTCACTCCCTGCCCCTATACTCCCAGCCCTAGGCATCTACTAATGTACTTTCTGTCTCTATAGATCTGTCTGTTCTGGACATTTCATATAAATGTCATACAACATGCAACATGTTTTTTTGTGACTGGCTTTTTTTAGTTAACATAATGTTTTCAAGTTTCACTGCATAGTGAGGTTATATGTTTGCCCTGGGTTCAGCCAGGGACTTGTAGCACAGAAGGTCACTCTTTGGTTGTTCTCAGAAGGTGCAGCCTTGGACATGTGTGTTATCTTCTGGACCACCAAGGACTATTGTGGTTTTAGCTGGGTTCTCTTTGACTATTTTTAACCCCTCTGATCTCCTGTTAAGCTTCTGACTAGTCTGTGTCTATTGGATTCATACTTAGCTGTTAGCCTCCACTAAGTCCTAACGATAGTAGTTTCCTCGGGCTGCTGTAACAAATTACCACAAACTGGATGGCTTAAAACAACAGTTTATTGTCTCAGTTCTGAGGGCTAGAAGTCCAAAATAAAGTTGCTGGCAGGGCCATTCTCCCTCTGAAACCTGTAGGGGAGAATCCTTCTTTACTGCTTCTGATATTTGCCAGCAACCCTTGACGTTCTTTGGCTTGTATATGCATCACTCCAATCTCTGCCTTTGTGTTTACATGGCATCTTTCCTCATGTGTCCACCCCTGTCTGTGTGTCTGAATTTCCTTCTTCTTACAAGGACATCAGTTATTAATATATTGGATTAGGACCAGCTTTGACCTTAAATTTATTACATTTTAAATGACCCTATTTCCAAATAAGGTCACATTCACAGATATGGGAGAGGGGTTAACATCTTTGTTGGGGAGGGGGTGAAATTTAACCTAAAACACTAGCTGTTGCTCTTTTGTTTTCAGTATTTCCCTGGGGCATAAATTGCTCCACTGTGTGATCCAAAATCTGGCTTCTTGGCAGGGTTAGGATGCTGCCAGACTTTGAGGCTTGCTTAAACCCTCTCCTAGTATTTTGTACTGTGAATCAAGAGCTGGGGAATGACGGGGAGCTTGCTCTTCACCAGCTCTCCCACCAGGATCTGCCCTATGGAGCAGGACCTGTGCGTATGTATGTGTGTATGTGAAGGGAATAGAAACTGATCTTGCCATCCAGCCCATTGGATCTAGTAGGGGGAGTCAGGAGCTGCAAAACAGGCACTGCTTGTCTGCTGCTACTACCTGCTTGGTATAGATCTTCTGTAGCATGGAGCTGTGGAAAGTGATACTTGCTGATGTTTCCCAGCTGCCGAATTTGCCAGGCAAAGCTCTTCCGCTCCAGGGATTTGTGGGAGATGAGAACTGCCACTCAGCAGACACTAGAACAGCTCTTCCATAGCACAGAGTTTTGGGGTCTTGGGTGCATCCTCTAACTTGAATGCCATGCCTTCCCACTGCTATCACTGAGTTTCTGTAGATTTTGTTGAATAAACGTTTTGCAATTTGTTGCAAGCCCTTTCATCAGTCTCCAGAGACTGTAAATCATTGTCTTTGCTAATTTTTGGAAGTTAATAAATGTTGGGGAGGAGAGGAGATAATCTCCAAGTTCTTTATACTCCCATTCTAGAAATCCTGCCCATTGAATAATTTTTAAAGCACCACCTTCAAGGGTATGGGTTGGGACGGTGTATAATAGGATTGGGATGGCATATAACTCTTCAGGGAATTTAGGCCATAGGAGAATGATTTACATTAATGCGGATGTTGTCTTTCAACCTATTCAACTATTGAAAAGTTTTACAATCCTTTGTCATAAAGATTGAAATTGTTTTAATAGCCTACTTTTTGCACCCATGTATAAAACACAGAAGAAAAACTGAAGTGATTAAAAGAATGTTAACCTTTCATCCATAAGTAAAGTTGTTCTTGAAATATTTAATAAGTTATATAAGCAAAGTCTTCATTTAACTAGAAACTGGAATTTTTCATAATGAACTTAATAGCACATCTCTTTCATGGGTATTCATTTGATGTAAATGTTCCCATCTGAGCTGCAAATTTTCTGTCTATTCCATTAGTTGAAAGGGCCAGCAAGATATCTTGAAAACTTTTTTTTAAAAAACTCTAAATGTATTTATGTGGAGTTAGTATTCTTGAAGTTATTGGTTTTATATAAGCTGAGTTATACAGTTAGAGAAGTCTGTAACTGGAAGCTATGAGAAATCTCTGTTATTTCTCCCAAAGTGCTGCTTTTTAGATGGAATCAGTCTGTGACTTCATTAATAATGAGGAATAATCACAAGGTATTATTTTTTTTAGTGTTTTCTGTGAAAGTTTGTAGGCTGTATCTTATAGGATGGCAACCACGTCTCCATATATATTCATTAATTACAAATGCTGTAAGTAGTATTTTAGAGATGGTTTGAACTTTAGATTTTGATTAATCCAACTTTATCATTTTGATGAATTGAGTCCATAGAGGGGATGTAATTTTCTAAGCTTTACAATCCAAGATTATACATATAACCATAAAGATAAGAACAAAACCATAACACTTCCAAAAATCCACGAAGCAATGTGTAGTCTTTTTTTCAGGAAGCTTTAGGAAATACCATGTATTTTTTTCTATAATTTAATATTGTAATAATTATTTTGTCTAGAATTAATTTGGCATCTATGCCAAATAATTTGATTTTAGGCGTAACTTAGCCATAGAGTCCTAAGAATTTTTTTTTTTTTCTAGTAGACAAGCATTTCCTTGTTTCTTTTCTGAACATTTGTGGTTCAATAAAACATAAAATAACTTGCCAATAGTATTAATATAAAAATATATATTATCTGTGCATGTCATATAATTTTTTGCAATCATGAATCAGAATCATGAATCAGAAATTAACATTAAGATTCATTAGGCTTTAACAAATAATTGCTTTGTTTAGTGCTATATAGTTAACAAAGATGGTTTCTGTATATTATTTGATCTTCATAGATACCTCGTGACAGTAAGTTAGATGGTTTTTATGCCATTTTATAGGTAAAGAATCTGCAGTGTGGTGTTTTAACTTGCCTGAATTTTATGACATTAATAATTTACTTCTATATTTATGTATTTCTTTGCATGTCACTGGTTATTCATGGTAGTGCTTACTGTATTGTTTTTTCCAGGGAATGCAAAAGTCTTAAATGATTTTTATTCTAGAGGATTTAAGGGAAATAATTGGAGTCACTTAGCATGACCTCAAAGCTAGGCCAGGTGGAAGGAATACAGGCTGAGCATCCCAAATCCTAAAATCTGAGATTCTCCAAAATTTGAATTTTCTAAGTGCTGACATAACACTGAAAGGAAATGCTTATTAGAGCATTTCAGATTTTGGAATTTTGGATTTGGGATGCTTAATGGGTCCAGGTAATGCAAATATTCCAAAATCCAAAAAAAAAAAAATCTAAAATTCTAACAACTTCTAATCCCAACTTGTGTAAATTAAACTTCTCTGAATGCCAGGATTCCTTTTTTCCCCTTCTAGCAAACTCCTGTCCTTAATCTCCAGTTTTAGCTCAATGTCACCTTCTCTGCGAGGCCTGCCTTTTTGCACAGGAGACAAAAAACATCTTATTCCCCTGTGCTCTCTGGTAGCACTTTCATGCTTGCCTCACTTGGTCCAAGTATTATTTGTTCTTGTCATGACTGATTATTGAACTCCTTGAAGGCAAAAATTGTGATATACCTCTTCACTTCCCCATAGCCTTGAATGAACCATAGTGGAGTTCATTAAATGTTTTTAAAACAAATGGATGAATAAGTGATACATGCTTGATATGTGTCTGTAAACTAAACTGTTAGGCCGAGCAATGAATACTCCCTGATTCTGGAATAACTGTGCAGTATTAAAAATTTGCTTGACTAATGTACTACGTGATTTTGGTTTTTTGCTGTATAAATGTTCTGAAGTCTTCTGTTGGTGCTGGGCCAGTTCATTCCTGCTCCACTTCATCACTTTTGGTTATTTGGGACCTGGATGAAGCAGTTTTGTTGTAATGTTGCATTAGTTGAATCTGCGACTTTATTAAAAACAAAAGACATTCAGGAAATTTAATGTCTTACTAAAATGAAGTTGTCACTTGAAATCAATGTTTTTTAAAATTTGTTTAAAATACCTAAACTCTTGACTATCCCAGAAGTGAATTTAAGAAGGAACAAATTTTCTTGTGAATTATGAAGGGAGTTTAAAGGGGATACAGCAAGGAAAGTGTAATTAGCATCTGATTAACTGGTTCCTGTGTCTTCTGTGCTTTTCTCCTCTCCCCTGTACCAGCCACCTTCTGACTATTTCCCTGTTTATTAGCTGCAATACCAGAAAGTGGACTAGAAAATGAAATTCACATCTTTCAGTTTTGTTGCTTGTTAGTAGATTCCTTAAATTTTAGGTGTAAAGAAGAATAAAAATAGGTTATTTGTGCTACATCCTTATTATTTATACCTCCCATTATCACAGATAATGATGATATGTGTATAACTGCCTAAAATTACAGGAGAGAAAAGCAGTTAGGAAATGCTTCCTCAAGTTTTCAGGATTTTTTCACACCTTTCTTTTGAGGAAAAAAACAAAAAAAGACCTAAATGAATTCTAATTATTTCCTTTATTGTTTTTTGTTTTGTTAAATTGTGTGTTGGAATTGGGCTCAGTTGTGAATTACAGGAAGTGACACATATGATAAAGTCTGTGGTTTTATGTCTGTTCAACAAACCGCAGTGGAACTGAAATGAAACTATAAATACTTTAACAACACCAATTGCTTTCTGCCACCAACCAGGACTAGTCCTAATGAAAAGTAGATCTACTGATACAAAGTTAATGGAAGCAGGACAGGATAGGTCTTTGTTTAGTATCATGAAAACTGTAGCAGTTTTGAATCTGCTAGGCATTCATTAATTTTGATCACTAAGAATGCAAATATTAGATTATTTTACTCTTTTAAGAATTAAGGTAGTCACAACAGAGCTGTTATTTTTTTTCCTTTGGGACACGGATTTAGATTTAATAATGTGTTTTATATAGTAGATAGTGAGAAAATGATAATATATTGAAAGGCAAATAAAAATATTTAATTTGTATACTCTCTTCACAGTTTACATACTAATCTGGTGCTGGGCTAGAGGAGGGAGTTATATTCCTAGATCGTTCGGTTGCTAGGGTTATACCATATTTTCAGAAGCTGGAATAGTGATGACTGTTAAGATTTTGTTGTTAGGATTTGAACACTTTCAGGGCCTTTAAAGTTATACAGAGAACATTAGAATATATTTAATGGAATAGCATAAGTAATTTCCATTCTCATTCTTTTCTTGGATTTTAAAGTCTAGACCCGTAGACTTACAAACATAGTCTTGGTCCAAAAGAGTCAGAATGTATACAATTGCGCTTCCTTAAGTAGTTGTGTAAATCCTCTGGAGTTTATTTGTGCATTCATTTTCCAGGATGTAGCACTTGAATGCTTAGTTTAAGATAATGTACTACTGTGAAAAACGTAATAATGAATTTCCAACTTTCCCATATCATTGAGCTTCCAGTCTAGTAGAGGAGAGAGAATTATGAGAATAATTAAGGAGCCCTTATGGCCTGACCCCTCTTATCCTGGCATAATTATTATTATAATATCACCCCTTTCACTTTCACACGTCCTGGTTTGTATGATAAGTTATATATAGTCACACCATGGATAACTATATAAATATCAGACAGTTTAAACATTAGGTGACTTCAAATAAAGCATATGAACATTTAGAGGGGGAGGAATTAATTTAGGGTAGAGGTGGGGAATGAACAAATATCTGAAACCTGACACTTTCTGAACTCATGTTCAGGTGGCAATGGATGTCATTTGATTCTTGGAAACTCCCAAATAATTTCCCCTGTCATTTTCACTTGTTATAGATGTTTCATTAACTATAATCTAACAAAAAAGAGAAGGGTACCAATTCTCTGGCTTTTCAGTATTTTATTTTTCTAAGTTTTGGGGACTATCCCTTTGAGCAGCTGCTGAGATTTTTATGTTCTTAAATTGGTTAGATTAAAAGATTTAAGACATGTGAGTCCCTTGCTTTTTCTAAATCATTTAATTTTACTAGGAATATTGAGTATAAAGTCAGAGAGAGGGGTTATGATTAATGGCAGATACCTTCTAAAAAAGTTTGAGGTCATATATAGTTTTGACTTCATAAATTTTTCAGAAGTCTTTTAATGGCACATAAAGTTTGGTCTGTAGTACAGAACCTGATACACTACTACCCCTCTCCCCCCACCATCATCCACTCCGTTTCACTAATGTGAAACTCTTTAAGCAGCCTTTTAGCTAGGAGAAACACTTATGTAAGCCAGTACAGATAAGCTTGTTTATTGTCCTTATAGCAGGTTTGTTAGTGGCTGCAGTTAGTGTTGGAGACTGTCAGTTAGGAAGTTATTCTGGAACTGTTATTTCTAATTCTTTCAGACAGTGAGGATATATGACTTCATTCTCTCTCTTTTTCTCTTTGGCAAAATAAATACAACTGCTTAGTAAAGCGCCTCTTGTTTCTGCTTGGCCATACATACCAGAAGAACAACTAATACTGAATACTTGGGCAAACTACATTTATAGAATTATTGTATAAGCCTCAGGTACAAAGATGGGTTGAGGATGGTGCTGAAGGTAGAATCACAGTCCTGATGAAGTAATGAAAAACCAGTGATGACCTAAAATAAGAGGATGTATTCTGGTGGAGTGTTAGGAATTATAAAATGTAAGCCAAATCTCTGGCTTTCTTTCATCTGAACCCTGAGGAAGGCTCGATAAAATTTTATAGACTAGTGAAACATTTTACAGGTCTGAAAAAAAGTGTTGTAAACCTGCTCATAAGATTCAAACAAAACCTCTGTGCATAAATTAGGAGTTGGTGTGTTGTAGGAGTTTGTGAAGATGAAGTCTTTCAGGGTTCTGATTGCATGAAATGTCATTCTAGATTTCTTTCGATCTCAGGTGTAAGATGATAGGTATATGCTGATTTCTTGTTTAACAATAATTACTATAGGCTATATTTGACTCATCTCTTATTTATTACCACAAAAATAGAACAGTGGTCATGATATATTAATAGATGTTGAGGAAATCAAATATTTTCTTTTTTGTGATCTAAAATGAAAGTCAATGCAACAATTCTGAATAATTTGGTATAATAAAAAGGAAAAGAAATATGAAGCATGCCAGTGATCTTGACAGGCAGTTTCCTAATTTGCAAAATAAAAAATTAGATAATCTCTAAAAAGTACCTTCTACCTCTGTGGCTAAGTCTATAAAATGTAGATAGCCCTGACTTACGATGGTTAAGACTTAAAATTTTTTGACTTTATGATGGTGTGGAAGCAATAAATAAACATTTAGTAGAAACTGTACTACAGTGCAGTACTCAATAAATTGCATGATATATCCAGCATTTTATTATAAATAGCCTTTGTGTTAGATGATTTTGCCTAATTGTAGGCTAATGTAAATGTTATGAGCATGGTTAAGGCTGGCTAGACTAAGCTATATTTGGTATGTTAGGTGTATTAAATGCATTTTCAACTTAGCATATTTTCAGCTTACAATGGGTTTATCGGGATACAACGCCATCATAATGCCATTGACCTCAGTAGTCTTTTGCACATGCACTATTTAAACTGAATACAACATTTATACTTATGCCTCTGCCCCTTCCCTTTGGATCTTATGTGCTAAAGTGGATTTTGGTTTCTCTGAAAATATAACAAAATAATTTTTGATGAACATTTTAGTGTTTAGTGATATGAAAATTAAAGTGAGAATTCACAGACATAAATTTTTATATTTGATAGTAGGAAACTCTAGTTATAGCTAAAATGTCAGATTTTCAGGGTTATATTGAAAAGTCAAACCAAGGAGACGAATGTTTATGGAGCTTCTAACAGGGGCAAGGCTCCTCTCAGAATGGACATGAAGAAATGTCCATTGAGTGAACTTTCAATGCATTTTACCAGGTGCTATGGGTGGTGAAATCACATATAAATTTCTCTTTATAGTTTGCCTTGAATTTGTGAAAAACAGTTAAAAGTAAATACAGTGCTTAAATTTTGCCAAACTAACAAGACAGAATAGTAGGTAGAAAATTGGTATGTAGGTAGGCAAAAGGGCAGATTCTTTGCCAAATGGCTCGAAATAAGTTGACGCAAGGAATTTAAATATTAAGCTTTGATGAGAGATTGTTCAGTTTCCTCTATGTTGTTTCCATTGGTGTTCAGGCTAATTAGACATAACAACTAACTGGAGCCAGTGACTCTGACGGCTTGCCACCATTGGCACACTTACTGTCGGGTGGCACAATTGGCCAAGCTGGCCAGGGAGTCTTCCTTCAAGGTTTAGCTGTAGTCTTATCTGCAAATTCTTGCTGGTCTTCTCTGAAAAACTTTGCCTTACATGGGCCTTTGGTGTAAGGAGGGGTTTACCAGGAAATCCCTACCACTGTCACGGTCTGTGACATTGATGCAGTTTGCACTCTGTCTTCTCAATATATTTTAGTGATCTCGAAGCTAGATCATTCTGGAAAAATGGAGAGATCCCCTATTTGACAAGAATATAAATTGTTGCAAAGCATCCTGCTTCTGCATTAAGTGGTATCTTACAACGTAGCAGCTGATCTTCATCTTAATTATGCATAAAAATACCCAGGAATCTTGTTAAAAATTTAAATTCCTGTGGAACTACCCCATAAATTCTAATACAGTAGGCATGGTAAGAAACACACACTCTAGAAGCCAGCCTTTCCCTAGCTTACCTAGAATGGAGATTGCCTCCTAAAATATTTAGAAGTTTGAAAGGATTTTAAAGCTGTAGTGTTTATAAACAAATTTAAATGAATTTGGTCTGTAAAAAGGTACTTTGAAGTTGAACTTAGTACTCTCTTTTCATAGCTTTAAAGATCATGCTTTCAGTTACATGAGCTCATTAGTCTTCATTAGTATACTTCCAGGCTTTTAGAAATAGTACTTTGAAAAAGCTCTTCTGTCATTTTATTGAGTGGAAATAAACATTGACAAATAAGGAATTCTCGAAAGTAAGTTTACTCAACATTGCAGGCAGTATACATTTATTTTGTAGGAGGTAGGTGATAGCTGTCTTTAAAATTTTGGTACATAATAAGTACCAGAGAAATTACCTAGATTGAGTCCCGTGGTCCACATTATATATTGAGTAGTGGAGACATTACAAGGAAGAGTGATTTGGGGCCCCCTAATTGAGTCATTTGAATTTAGATAAGGCAGAGTACCTTCTCTGAAGGTGTATGGAGAGAATTCAGGTGATACCGTTGTTGTCCAGCAGCTTTATGCGTCAGGATTGGACTAGATAAATTTTGGGATAAGTGATTTAGCATTCTAAAATGCTCTGAACTTTTCAGTTGTATTTGTTTTACATAGTTGCTTTTAAGATATTTTCAAACTGGTATCCTGGGCTCAGAAAACACATTTGAGGTTACATAGTTTTACCCAAGGAGCTTATTTATTCTTCCTCAGTAAGAGTACGTGAGAAAAACCAGGCACAGTGGTTCACACCTTTAATCCCAGTGGTTTGGGAGGCCCAGGCAGGAGGATTGCTTGAGACCCAGAGTTCAAGCCACACCAGCCTGGGCAACATAGTGAGACTCCCATCAACACAGAAAAATTTAGAAATTAGCTGGACATGGTGGTACACACTTGTAGTCTCAGCTGTCAGGAGGCTGAGGCATAAGGATCACTTGAGCCAGATGTTCTAGATTGCAGTGAGCTATGATCATGCCACTGTACTCCATCCAGCCTGGGTGACAGATTCTGGCAAGACCCTGTCTCTTTAAAAAAAAAAAAAGTACATGAGGAAAGATTTATTATTATTTAAAAAGGTGAGAATGACATTGTTAAACCACTTACTTATTTCTAATTATCCTTTTATGATTCCATAACACCTAGGTAGTTTGTTAATGTAACTGATAGGTTAGTTGGACACCATGTAATTCTGTTATTACTTACTTGTGATTTTCAAAGTAGAACATGTTAATTTAAGGAAATGGTTGGCAAGTATTTTTAGACAATTAGTAATTTCTTAAAGATTTTTAAAATCTAATTTAGCCTCTGATACTTGGCTATACACACAAAACATTAAATGTCTTATGGTTTCATTTTGTTTAGAAAAAAGTCAGTGCAATTAAAAAGTTTTCTCACAACATGTTTATATGCTGCCTGTTCAAAGAAAAAGTGTTATCCTTTTTTTTCCCCCAAATAATAGTGATAGGACATGCTAACATTTATTTATTACTTTATGTTGGTCCCTGTACTAAGCTCTCAATCCTTCAATACTGATTTGTTTTAAAAGAAGTTACCAATCCCTTAAATATCTACCTTTCCATTTCATTGTACAGATATTGCCTTTTTAAATTAAACTTTTAAATTTCAGATAACTATACATTCAAATGCAGCCATAAAAAAACACATGGAGAGTCTTTACATCCTTCACTCAGTTTTCCCTAATGATAACATCTTGTGTGACTGTAGTACAGTATCACAGTTGTGACATCGATAAAGCCACCGGTGTTATCCACTTTTCCAATTTAATAGGTACTTAGTTGTGTCTGTGTTTAGTTCCAAACAGTTTTATCACATGTGTAAATTCATGTAAACCCTACCAACAGTCGGGATACAGCATTGTTCCATTCACAAAAATCCCTCATGATACCCTCTTACAAGCCACACTCATTATCATTTTGTCAGTTTTGAATGTTACATAAATGGAATCTTGTAGTATATAACCTTTTGAGATTGGCTTTATCAGTCAGCATAATTGCTTTTAAGATTCAAGTAAAAGTGTGTCTTAATAATTTGTTTCTGTTTATTGCTGCATAGTATTTAGTTGCGGATATTTACAGTCACTTTAACCATTCAGCCGTCTAAGGACATAACTTTAGGTTGTTTTCAGTTGGGGACTATTACAAATAAAACTGCTATACATATTTATGTATGTTTTATGTAAACATAAGCTTTCATTTCTTTGGCATATATGCTCAAGAGTGCAATTGCTGGGTTGTATGGTAGTTTGAGGTTAGTTTTATAAGAAACTGCCAAATTATTTTCTAGAGTGGCTGTACCATTTTACATTACCACCAGTGATTTATCACTGGTCCAGTTTCTCTGCATCTTCACCAGCGTTTGGTGTTGTCACTGTTTTTTCCATAGGTGTATGATATTGTGTTATAATTTGTATTTCCCTAATTACTAATGATGATGTTGAACATCCTTTCATGTGTTTATTTGCCATATGTATATCCTCTTCCATGAAATGTCTCTTCATTCTTTTTTGCTCATTTTCTAGTTGTGTTGTTTGCTTTTCACTGTTGAGTTTGGAGAGTTCTTTATATATCTAGATACAAGGTCAAATAGGTGATTTTCAAATATTTTCTCCCAGTCTATAGCTTGTCTTTTCAACTGTCTTTATAGAATCTTTTGCAGAGCAAAAGTTTTAAATTTTGGTGAGGATCATCAACTCATCAGTTTTTCCTTTAATGGATGATGCTTTTGGTGTCAAGTCTAAGAATCCTTTGCCTATTGTTAGGTTCCCAAGATTTTGGAGGGGGAGGGAATGTTAAATTTTAAATTTAATTTCTTACTTTAGTTGCCACATTTGTCATAATTAATAAACCAACATTAATACATTCTTCATAAGGTAGAGTTCATATTTTATTCAGATTTCCTTGGGGTCTTTTTCTCATTTTTAAAAATTGTGATACTATAGTGTTGTATGAAAGGAGAGAAGGTTAGCACTCCCCTTGACAAGGACGGAAGAGGCTCTCGGGCCTGTACAACATGCATATGGTTAAGGCATTGCCACCTACTTCATGGCATCTAACCATCATTTTTAATGGCCAACAAACATATGAAAAAATGCTCAACATCTCTAATCATCAGGGAAATGCAAATCAAAACTGCTATGAAGTATCATTTATCTCCAGTGAGAATGGAGAAAAAAATCCCCAAACCACAAATGTTGGTGTGGATGCGGAGAGACAGGAACACTCCTACACTGCTGGTGGGACTGCAAATTAGTGCAACCTCTGTGGAAAGCAATATGGAGATACCTTAAAGCGATACAAATAGATCTACCATTTGATCCAGCAAGCCCACTACTGGCCATCTACCCAAAGGAACAAAAGATACTCTATAAAAAAGACACCTGCACTCGAATGTTTATAGCAGCACCATTCACAATTGCAAAGTTGTGGAAACAACCCAAGTGCCCATCAATACAATACACAACTGGATTAATAAAATGTGGTATATGTATATCATGGAGTACTATTCAGCTATAAGAAACAATGGTGATATAGCACCTCTTGTGTTTTCCTGGATAGAGCTGAAACCCATTCTACTAAGTGAAGTATCCCAAGAATGCATAGACAGGCACCACATGTACTCACCAGCAAATTGGTTTCACTGATCAACACCTAAGTGGACATATAGGAACAACATTTATCGGGTGTGGGGCAGACGAGAGGGGGGAGGAGGGCATGGGTATTTACATACATAATGAGTGCGCACTGTCTGGGGGATGGTCATGCTTGAAGCTCTGACTCGAGGGGGGAGGAGAGGCAAGGGCATTATATGTAACCTTAACATTTGTATCCCTATAATATGCTGAAATAAAAAAAAATTAAAAAAAATTGTGGTAATACAAAGTTTATCATCTTAACCATTTTTAAGTGTATGGTTTACTGTTATTAAATATATTCATAATGTTGTACAACTATCACCACCACCCATCTCCGTAACTCTTTTTGTTTTATAAAACCGAAGCTGTATCCGTTAAATGATAACTCCTCATTCCCTCACTCCTTTTAGCCCCTGACAACCAACCACCATTTTACATTTTGTCTCTGTGATTTTGGCTACTCTAAAAGTACTGATATAAGTGGAATTATACAATATTTGTCTTTTGTGATTGGCTTATTACTTAGCATAATGTCCTCAAGTTTCATCCATGATGTGGCATGTCAGAATTTCTTTCCTTTTAAAAGGCTAATAATATACTTTTGTATGTATATACCACATTTTGCTTATCCATTCAGCTACTGATGAACAACTTGGGTTGCACCTGCGTTTTAGCTGTTGTGAATAATGCTGCTATGGATATGGTGTGTAAATATCTCTTTGAGAGATGCTACCTTCAATCATTTTGGGTATATATGCACAAGTACAGTTTTCTCCCAATTCCATGGGTGTCCTTTTAACTCTATTTACATTGTCTTTTGATGCATAAAACTTTAATTTTCATGAAGTTCAACTTGTTTATTTTTTTCTTTTGTTGCCTTTGGCTTTGGTGTCATATCTAAGAAGTCATTGACAAACTAAGTATTATGAAGCTTCTGCTTTATGTATTATTTTAAGAGTTTTATAGTTTTAGATTTTATGTTCTTTTTCCATCCCAGATACCTGTCTAGGATACCATATTACATTTATTTGTCATGTCTCTTTAGGCTCTTTTAGACTGTGCCAGTTACTCAGACTTTCCTTGTTTTTGAAGACCTTGACAGTTTTGAAGAGTGTGGGTCAGGCATTTTGTAGAATGTTTCTCAATTGGAATTCAGTGTTTTTCTCATGATTAGATTGAGGTTATAGGGTTTTTGGCAGAAAGACCACAGAGATAAAGTGTCATTTCATCATATACCAAGGGTATGTGTGATCAACACGACTTATCAGTGATGAGGTTAAGCTTGATCACGTGGCATAGGTAGTGTTTGTCAGGTTTCTCCACTGTAAAGTTAGCCCCCACACACCTCCTTCCCATACTGTAGTCTTTGGAAAGAAGTTACTATGTACAGCTCACATGTAAGAGAGGTAGAAAGTTATGCTCCACTTCACACATTTTAATGTGGTATATTTCCATTTTCATTCAGTGCTATATATTTTTCTTCATTTCCTTTGAGACTTTCTTTTTGGCCCATGGATTATTTGTAAGCATATGTTGTTTGATTTCTAAGTATTTGAAAATTTTCTTGTCATCTGTTTGTTGATTTCTAGTTTGATTCCCCTATAGCAGATAACACACACTGTATGACATAAATCCCTTTAAATTTTTTAAAAATTTGTTTTATGGTCCAAGATGTGGTCTATCATGGTGACTATTCATGGACTTTTAAAGAGAATGTGTAATTGTGGTGTGTTTTATGTATGTCATTTATGACCTGGTGGTGGATTATTTGTTCAGCTCCTCTTTTCCTGTCTTGATTATCTGTCTAGTAAGCCTGTCAGTTCCCAACTCAGGTTTTGCTTGATGTATTTTGAGGTGTTTTTTGTTGTTGTTGTCGTTATCATTGTTGTTTTTTGATTAGCACACTTTTAGGATTGTTATGTCTCCCTGATGGTGTGATCCTTTTATCCTTTATTCCTCCCCATCTCCTCCTTCCCCATCTACAGGTTCCACCGTTACCTCTATATTGGTGTGTTCTTGAATAGATCATAATTTCAGCCTTAATCTAAAATACTTAACAGTCCTGGAAGATCCTCTGAGACTAGTGGGTTTCAAACTGTGTTCCAGGGTGTCTTTCATTG
The DNA here is from genome assembly GCA_963574885.1 of Lepilemur ruficaudatus. Classification (NCBI taxonomy): domain Eukaryota; kingdom Metazoa; phylum Chordata; class Mammalia; order Primates; family Lepilemuridae; genus Lepilemur; species Lepilemur ruficaudatus. The sequence goes on along the minus strand of CAUYRT010085867.1, from coordinate 28,088 downwards.
TTATATACTGTCTTTGTTTGTCTCTAGCAATTTTCTTTGCTTTGAAGTCTACTTGATCTTATTATCTTAATGGTATAGCCACTCTTACTTTTTTAAAAAAATTGTTTGCATGGGATATCTTTTTCCATTAATTTACTTTCAACCTACTTATGTATTATTTCAGATTTTGAAAGTAATTCAAAGCTAAGTTTAGGTCTTAAATGTTCTCATGAAGTTATTTTGAATTCTTTCAATTAATGTTTGGGTACATATGTGGGTATATGGTACAAAAAACTTTTAAAATGTAGAAAATTGAATATTGGTAGACTAGAATAGAAATAGAACCTTATTTAGTAAGTTGGTCTCTTAATCATTAACCAGATATTTGTTGCTAGATTTAAGTATGTTGTTTAGGTGCTGGAGATATAGTAATGAACTAAAGAGAAGAAAAACAAAACAACACACTGCTGGCCCCTAGTTTACATTGTAGTGGCGGAAGAAGAAAGTGAACAAGTAAACTATATCATATATCAGAAGGTAATAAATGCTTTGGAGCAAAGTCAAGCTGGGAAGGAAGCAGAGATAGTTCTATCAGTGGATGGGGGTGAGAGAGTGTAAGGTTGTGATTTCAGTTAGAGTGATCAGAGATCTCTCCAATCAAGTAACATTTGATTGAACAAAGACCTTAAGATGATTAGTGAGCAAGCTGTGCTAATTTTTCTGGGAGAAGAATATCTTGGGTAGAGAAGGGCATACTTAACATGTTAGAGGAACCAATCAACGGGAGACCAGTGTGATGGAGAAGAGTGAGCCGTGGGTAGAGTGGGAGGAGATGAGGCCAGAGAGGAAACAGGGCATTAGACCATGTTGACTCCTGAAGGACATAGTGAAGACTTTGGCTTATGTGAGAGGGGTTGTCAGTGAGGATTTTGAATAGAGTAGTCACATGATTTAGCTTATGTTTCAAAAGGAGCATTTGGTAATTTGGTTGCTTAGTAAAGGATAGCAGAAAGGCAGGAATTTAATGCCATTGATTTTTTTTCATTATTTTTTTTTAAAAGATGAAGTTGGATTAGATATCTCAAAGCGCTTTTTTTTTTGTTTCTTTTAATACTTCTAAAGCCCTATATATTTTTACCTCATGTGGATATAGGAAGTAATTGATTTTTAAATTTTAAATATATGGGAAATGTTGTGGAATAATTATTTTTACTAAGGCTATTGCTGTATGTTTGGGATAGTCAATGCTTTGTTTTTATTTATATCTTGCCACTTCAGAGAAGGTAAAGTATACATAACAGTCATTAAAATGAAGATAAATCACTGAAGAAACATTAAAAAGTATGTGACCATTAAAATCTAAAAACTATAATAAGATCACTTATAGAAAAAAGTTAACAGGACATACGTAACAAAAGGAAGAATAGTATTTGTGACAGAAAACTGAGTTAAAAGACATTATTGCATTTGGCCAAACAATATAGCTTTGAGCTTCCTGGTAGGCAGTATTTTTTTTTTTGCAGTTAGAGGTATCTCTGTTTAGGAACTGTATCAGGTGGTGTTTTTATTTGAGAAAGGGGGTAGTACTTAGTTACTCAGGGACACACTTCTAGGTGCCAACCAAATGTATTTCACTAAAGCTTGAAATCACTCTGACAATTTTGAAGAAACCCAACACTTAATAAAGACTCCTTTGATACTTCTAAAAAGTGATGACAGGTGTGCGTGGCTGAAAGCTCTGGAAAATACAGCTATACATTTTGTTAGGCAGGTGATAAAAGCATGTATTCTAAAGCAGAGATTTGTGAAAGTGATAAAGTACAACCCTGGTGAGTTATTCCTCTCCTTCACCACTTTCTCCATCTGCAGGCCCACCATTACCTCTATATGGGTGTGTTCTTGAATAGATCATAATTTGAGCCTTAATCTGAAATACTTAACAGTCCTGGAAGAGATTCTCTGAGACTAGTGTGTTTCAAACTGTGTTCCAGGGTGTTTCGGAGGCATACCAGATGCAAAGGATCTTGAGCATCTAGAGCTTTGAACAAAGGGTTCTTTTTCAGTTTAAATATTTCTTAAAATCCATACTTAATGCTCATTAAATATGATATTTGTTCTTGTCACTTTGGAAGGCTGAAAGCCTGAAGGAATAAGTTATAGGACATTTGAGTGACCAGCCTTGGATTTTTTTTTTTTTTTTTTTTTTTGGGAACCAGGAGCGTTATTATGCCTAAAAGACGTTTTGATGTTCCAGATCAGCAAAAGGGAGTGGAGAACCTTAGAGACAGGTTTTTTGGCACAAGAGCACAGCACCTGCCCACTTGCCTCAGTTTTTTCACCTGAAAGAGAATAATTAATACTGTATGAAACTTCCTAGCATTCATTTGTTTTGATTACAGCAGAGTAGTGAATGACAGTTTTAAAGTAATTTGGCACTATTTATAATCCTATATATTATCATTGTTAGTAATAGTAGTAATAGTAAAAGCAGTAGTATTAGATAGTAGTTTTACAGTTTACAAAAGGTTTACAGGTTTATTAGTATTAAATAACATATCTGAGAGATATATCTGATATATAGCTGTATAAACATATATGAGAAATATAGATATCTTTTTCACAATCCCATTTAACAGATGAATAAATTAAGCTTTGTAGAGGTTAAGTAACTAGCCTAAGATATGGTGCTAGTAAATACTAGAATCTGAGACTGAAGTTCAGATGGTATAACTTCAGATGTCATGTTCTTTCATCTGTATCATTGTTAAATTAAAAGTTTCAGTTCTTGGTACATTTTGTCCTCAGAGAAAGATCAACATTCATTTCTTTCATCAAATTATTTAGGAAAGAAACAGTTTGTATCCTTACCCAAGACTTGAATTGAAATGTGGGCTATCATGTAGTAACAATACATATTTTAGTAATAAAATTGTCTGGATTGAGTTCTCTTTTCAGTGGTACCTAGTCATAGGAGAAGATTTCAATGTACTAAAAACAGACCAGGCTATTTATGTTTCACGCCTTTTTAATGACCAAAAATTCTAAAATAAAACATGGTAAGTGAAGAAACTATAACTTCCAAATATCTTTTAAATCATGTAGATTTTTTTGGACAATAAGGATACATTTTGAACAAGAATGCAAAGAAAATAATGGCAAACATTCAGTAAACTATGTTAGCATGTTTTGGTGCTAATTAAAGACCAAATGTATTATGTTTTTCTTCCTGCTAAGGTGATATTTTTCAAACCTCCGGGATCAGCCTTTCTGATGTATTTTTCTGGACAGGAGCACGTTCAGCCACAGGCTCTGGAAAGAGTCTAGCTAGTTGTATGATTCAGTCTGGGAGATCTGCTGTTGAGATGTGAATTATCCAGATTAGCTGTCTCTTCTGTTTAAAATTCAGCTGACTTTTCATTTTTTTCCGTGACTTTCTATAGAGATCTTTACATTTATGATATAACCAGGACTTTTGTTGTTTGAAAATTTGAGAGAACCGAGGCTTTGGGCCTTACAAACTCTGGCAAATGTCACATTAAATATGCACATAAATGAGTACTGTTCCTAAATACAAAGATTTGTTTTCTGCTTGTATGGATTACCCAGGCATCTTTATTGCTCATTTGCTGCACTTTCAAATAGGTCACTTTCTGGTTCTCAAAGATATTTATTTAAGGGTTTAGTGAATCCTTGGAGTTTGAAGAGAGAGGAATTTTACCATCATTTTATTAGCTCTGCTCAAATCTGATAGTGGAAGAAGTTGATGATGATGGTGAAGTTATAAAAAAAGAAGAAAAGAAAATTTGGGGAGACTGAGTGTGGTTTTCATGTGGTCTAGTCCATACTGCCCTTCCTTTCTATAGGTTTAAAATAAAGACATTTATTTTGACCAAATCACAGAAATGTGAGACATTTTGGGGTAGATTTATGAAGTAATATAAACTATATTTTTTCTTGGATTTGATTATTTCTTACAAAGCAACATCTATAATAGTGCATTTTGAATTTTATGCAGTGTAATTACTGTTTAGTGAAATTAGATTTAATGGATAATTTTTTTAATTGAAAAGTCACAATTATTGTGAACAAAGTAAAAAGTGTACAGTTTGACTTAGCTCTTTGCTCAAAAAACTTATGACATAATAGGTAATCTAAGCCTCCTTGATGCCGGATACTGTCTTCTTCATTCTCAGGCATCAGTGATTAAAGCAAGATTGGTTCATTCTTTTATGATACGTGCTGTGCTGTTGACCAAGACTATCTTATTTCACTTTAGTAATAGAGAGGAACATTATGGTTTTGTTTTGTTTTATTTTTTGAGATAGGGTCTGTCTCATATGTTGCCTAGGCTGAAGTGCAGTGACATCATCATAGCTCCCAGCAACCTCAAACTCCTGGGCTTCTGACATCAGCTTCCTGCGTACCTGGGACTACAGATATGTGCCACTGTGCCTGCCTAATTTTTTTTTTATTATTGTTTGTGGAGTTGGAGTCTCACTTACATTGCCTGTCTGGTCTCGATCTCCTGGGCTAAAGTGATTCTCCCATCTTGGCTTCCCAGAGTGCTGGGATTACAAGTGTGAGCCACCGTACCAGGCCTGCTTTAAAAAGTTCTTTATGAAAAGTAATGTTGGTTAGCTTTTATGTTATGGTTTTGAAATCATTCGTTTGCTAATATATTGGTTCAGGCTTCCTGAGATGCAGGAAAATAATAATTGTACCAGAAGGGGGTGGGGAAGAAACCTATTGCAATGTTGGACATCCCTCTAATGTGTCACTTTTGAGCAAAAAAAATAGGGCTCTGGTTCAAGTATGTAAGTACACTGTATCTACAAGAATAAAAGTCATAGCTTTTCCCCGATTCCTATAGACAAATTAAATTATTTTGGTGGGAAAGTACATTTAAAGGCCCATGTATGCTTGGTCGTGGTTTTCTTCAATCCCATGATAGTAAAAGTTCTTTCAGAAAGTTTACTGAACTGGGAATACAAAATCAATGGCAGTGACAAAATATCTAAAAATTTCCATTCACCATCTCATTTAAACATATTGGTCCTTGTATTAGTCCTTAAGTCAAAATAAATTATCTTGAATGGAAATTGCAGCAAGTACACAAAGCAGGCTAACCTGGATATTGTGTATCTCAATGCAGCTAGATTTAAAGTAAGTGATGGCTAGTAATAATGTAATCTAATACTGTATTATGCTAGCCATCAGTTTTTTAAAATAATGAACTTTAAGAAAGGAATGGTTGATGATGCTTTTTTATTATGTGTTTAAGTTTTAGGCTATTATTGTTATTATTTTGCCTCTATACTCACTATGTCAACCACTTTTAACTTTTCTCCATTTGCTGGATAAGAATAGGGTTGCTTTGTACCTTATAGTGATATTTCCAATATTAGCTTGGTAATATGCAGCAGAAAGAATCTAGAAGTCTCCATATCCATTAAAAATAGAGAAAGTTTAATTTCTCTATATTGCTCATATAACTGTCAATCATTATATGGTTCCCATTCTAACTAACATTTTTGACAATTATCTTTTGATTGATTGATTTATTTAGGCATTCATTCAGTATTAGTTGATCTCTGTTTGAGTGCAATACACTGTTTTGAGCCCTGAGAATATAATAGTGTGCATTACAACGTCCTTGCCCTTAAGGAGTTTATCATCCAGCTGGGAAAGCTGACTTCGAAGAAGTAATTACAAATCTGTTTAGTACAAATTATTATTTAGAAATGCCAAGTGCTTTGGGATGATTTCACATGGGAGTCCTGAACCCAGAGTGGAAGTTCAGGGACGATTTTACTGAGGAAGTAATAATTTAAGCGGAGATTTGAATGGTGTTTAGTAAATTAGCAGGACTAAGGGGTGGGGGAACATAGGCAGAAGGGAATTCATTTTGAGTAGTAGAAACGTGTAAGAACTGGAATATGAAAGAATAACTCAAAAAAGGTTCATATGGATGACATATAGAGAATGAGGGAAGGAATATTGCGTGACTTAAAGGTAGAAAGATTGGTTGAAGATCATGCAGTGTGTTTTAGGCTGTGTCGAGGACATTAGACTTTATCTGAAATACAGAGAAAGCCATCAAAGTGAGTGACAGTAAAATGATTAGATTTGTATATTTAAAGGATACGTAAACATCCTAAGCCACTAGATTTGGGGGGGAGCAAAATTGGATGTGGGGAGATTTACCAGAAGGCTGTGGCAGTGCCTTAGCTGAGAGATGGCATTACCTCAGGCAGAGGAAAAGTGGGCAGTCTGAGAGCTCTTTGGGTGTTACAGTGAATAAGATTTGAGAACTGTGAGAAAAGAGGACTCCAGATTTCTTTCAGATTTTGCCATATGCCACCAAAATGGGTAAGACGGGAAATGTTTGTTGATATACTTCCAGAAATTGAATGTGTGTGCGGTATGTCGTTTGTACATTTGGGATCACAATGTGCAGTCTAACTAGCCTCATTAAAAACTCAGCAAAATCTAAAGTGTGAGTTAGCAATTCTGAAACTACTCTACGTATATTCTAAGATTGAGCAAATACATACATATATTGTGGATATTGAGTAAAGATTTTTTTTACATCAGAAAAATGAGCTACAAATAAGGGGGAAGCTTTGATGAGCTTGTATTGGGTTGGAATTGGAGATTTCAATATGAATGAATGGAGACAGATATAGAAATAAAAGATTTTATGTATATACATTATATATTTTTTAGCTATGTTCATTAGAGAGCCTGAAAGCAATGACATCATAGCACCAGTGAATATACGTAGTATCCAGATCTTGGTTTGTAAGTGCCAGGCACCAGTAAAAGGAACCAGGGCTCCTTAGAGAAACTGCTGATTCCAGGACTAGGGCAGGTGGAAATACAGGTTGAAAGTGACAGAATGTTCAGAAAATGATGGGCACTTGTCTAAAGAACATAGGAGCCAACTTTAAGGAGTTCTTGGTGGCCAAATTAGGGACAGTTTGAGCACTATATTAATGGACTATAACTCTTAGAATAAAAAGAAATATCCAGATATAATTAAATAAAAAGCGAAGAAAGGAAAGCTCTTTCTTACCATAGAATTCCAGTTAATAAATATAGAAGGAATGATGGAAATAGGAAATCACCATTTGAGAAACAATACAATAGTAATTGTTTCAGGCAAGAATCATCAGTTAGTGCAGTGGTCCCTAACCTTTTTGGTACCAGGGACCTTTTTCCATGGAAAATTATTTTCCATGGATGGGGGTTGGGGCAGAGGTGGAGCTCAGGCAGTGATGCCAGCAATGTGGAGAGGCCTTAAATAGAGATGAAGCTTCGGTTATTCACTTATGCTCGCTTGCTGGCCACTCACCTCCTGCTGTGCAGGCACTCCAGTTCCTAAGTTTTATACTTTATTGGAAGACAATTTTTCCATGGATGGTTGGGGTGAAAGGGGCAGCAGAGCTCTGCAGCTCTGTCCTTAACAGGCCATGGACTGGTAAGGGCCCAGGGGTTGGGGACCGCAGAGTTAGTGGATGCTATAGGATGGTCATAAATGATATTTACACAGTCACAAAGTATCTCACTAAAAGATGCTTAACTACTAATAAAGGAAACATAGTAACCTTACAGTAGACTTCTCCTTAACCAAGTGATCAAGGTAGACATATCAGTAATTAGACATATGGGTAGGTATTATACTTTGTGATATGATGTGCCGAGGACACATCATCACTCTTGTAGTATTCTTGACAAAAATGCATACTCTGAATTTAATCATAGAAAACATCAGACAAACCCAAATTGAGGATTATGCTACAAATTATAATAATTAACTGATCAGTTTTTGTTTTGTTTTGTTTTTTGTTTTTAAAGAGAAAAGGTCTGTTGCCCAGGCTAGAGTGCAGGGGTGAGATCATAGTTCACTGCAACTGTGACCTCCTGGGCTCAAGTGATCCTCCCACCTCAGCTTACCCAGTAGCTAGGACTACAGGTGTATGCCGCCATGACTAGCTAATTTTTTTCATTATTTTAGAGATGGGGTCTTGCTGTGTTGCCCAGGCTGTGATCAGGTTTTTAAAAAGTATCAAGATTATGAAAGATGAACTGAGGAACTGTGCCAGATTAAAGGAAATGAAGGAGATTTTGTAACTAAATGCAATGGGATGTCCTAGATCGAGCTCTGGACCAGAAGAAGGACAATTATTAGGATAATTAACAAAATTTGATAAGGTCTGTGGATTAGTTAATAGAATAATGTTAATTTTCTAGTTTTGATAATTATACTGTGGTTATATAAGATATTATGTACATTTGTGGAAGCTGGGTAACAGGTATATTGGAATTCTTGAATATTTTGTGGTATTTTTGCAATTCTTTAAAAGTCTGAAATTATTTCAAAAATAAAAAACCTTAGAGTCCCCAGTTTGAATGTTTTCTTCAATTTAAAGGGGGAAGGGAGATGATATAGTGGGGTTGGTTTTGTTTAATTTTACTTTATAATTACGTATTATATTTCAGTTATAATTGTGATCCTGGAATATTTACCTCAGTTGAGGATTTTTTCATTCTTCCGGGTCTCTGGGAATGGGTGTATTTTTATTGTGCTAGCAGCATGTATCTTTAAAATACATTCTTAAAATGTATTCTTAAAAATATAGTAATTGTGCTCCCAGAATGATTTAATTGTAACCAGACTTAAAATAATCAAAGAAGTCAAAGTGATTAATTTTATGTTTGTTTTAGGGTTTTTCTTTTTGCTTTTTTAAGAGACAGGGTCTTGCTCTGTTACTCAGGCTGGAATGCAGTGGCACAATTGTAGCTCACTGCAGCCTCAAACTCCTGGGGGTCAAGTGATCTTCCCACATCAGCCTCCCCAGTAGCTGGGACTACAGGTGCACGCCACCATGCCCGGCTGTGTTTTTATTTTGTAGAGACTGAGTCTCCCTGTGTTGCCCAGACTGCTCCTGGGCTCAAGCAGTCCTCCCCTATTGGCCTCCCGAAGTGCTAGGGTTACAGGTGTGAGCCACCCCACTGGCTATTTGTTTATTTTTAGTTATTGGGAATAACTGGAAGTACTGAACTAGTTAGAGAAAAGGAGTTAGGATAAAAATAGGGAAAACATTTAAAATCTTTAAGTATTTTGACAATACTGTGGTTAAACCCAATTTAACACATGGATAAGTTGAAGCTAGAACCTTAACTGTTTGCCAGGACCACATAGTTAACATGTGTTGGAGGTGACATTTCAATGTACGTTTGTCAAGTTCCAAATTTTCCCACGGTACTGTAATGAATAAAGGGTATACACTGTGCTGAATTTTGAAAACCCATTAGTCTTTTTGAAAAGGTTTTTTTGTTTCTGTTTGGTAATCGTGTTTTCAGGTGCAAGATTGTTAACATTTACATTAAGTTTTTAGCTAAAATACAGAGTAATCATAAGCTTGTGTTGGACAAGTGAGGAAAAATAATTTGCATCTGCTGTGTACCGTATTGTTTTTTTTCTTGTGAAATGATTGTAAGTGCCTGTCATGCTCTTGAAAAAATAAATATGAAATATGAACAGTTGATGGTTATAAAAATAATTACAGGTTGCCATTATGAAGCACACTGGCACACCTAATCCTCCTTAAAATAAATGTACTTAACTGCATTAATATACATGTTTTAAAATGTCAAACAGAGACATTCTAAAAAGACACATGAAAAGTTTATTTTATTTTATTCTTTTTAGAGAAAGATGCCAGGTGGGTCCATGGTGAGAATTCTTTAAAAACAAACAAACAAACCAAAATGAAATCACCAAGAAGAAAAACCCTTCTTGGCCAGCACTGGAAATAAATTTTCTCATGTAGCTTCTAAGTAAGCCAAAATAGGGAAGATTGAGTGCTGGGAGCATTGAATACGTTTGTTAACCCTGTTAATTACTGAGAACCAGAAACATGTGAAAACGATGATCAGGTTAAGTAGGGTCTTTAGGGCAGACATATAAACCATTTCTTTTCCTTCTCTTCAGGCAGTGCACTTTCCCCCTCCTATTGTGTTTCCTCATCTCCTGTATTTTCTTTTTCTGTGCTCTTTTGGCTCACTGAAGGCCCTCTCCTCCCGCCAGGAGTGAGGCATCAACACTAGTGGGAATTTTAGTTTCCTTGGAAATTCCTCTACCTTTACAAATGAGTAGATCAAATGATCTTTACCTGCAAAAATGAATGTTTCTTTTGAAATGCAGACCATGGTTCCAAGAAATGTGTGATCACAGAGTCTGAGGCTTTGCATTGTAAAGGTGTAAGTCTTGCTAATAGCCTAAAATTCAGTTTTTTCACCCAATTGCAGTGATAAATACTGGAGGTAGGACTATAGACCTAGAAACCAGACTGGGAAGCAACACATTATCTTATTGGTGGTGATGTTGTAGTAATAATGGTGAGCTTTTATGGAGCACTTTCTGTGTGCCAGACACTATTTTTAAATTTTTTTTTTTATTTAAGCATATTATGGGGGTACAAATGTTTAGATTACATATATTGCCTTTGAGTCAGAGCTTCAAGTGTGTCCATCCCCCAGCTGGTATGCACTGCACCCATTAGGTGTGTTATGTACCCATCCCCTTCTCCCCCTACCCCCATCTGCCTGATACCCAATGAATATTATTACTAGGTGCACTTAAGTGTTGATCAGGACACTATATTGATTGATCTGTATGAACTCAAATCTTTACAGTTTTTAGCACTCACCTTATCCATCTTTATGGATGAGGAAATAGAGTCATAACTAGATAACTTTACCCAAAGCCAAAGCCACACTGTTGAGGGTATTGTAGGTCTCATTTTGGACTTATGAACCCTGGTAGTTTATTTATAATACAGTATATATTTTTTGAATTGTCTTCATTTTAAACCTCAGGACCACAAGCTAAACATATCACTGTTGGTAAGCTTTGATATAAGCCCTACATTTAAGCATCTAATCTAGCTGACAGCTGTGAATATAAATTAAAGGTAGTATTTAAAAATTTTTTTTTAATTTTTGAAATAGGGTCTTACTCTGTTGCCCAGGCTAGAGTGCAGTGGCTTCATCATAGCTCACTGCAACCTCAGACTCCTGGGCTCAAGTGCTTTTCCTGCTTCAGCCTCTCTAGTAGCTGGACTACAGGTGTGTGCCACTACACCCTGCTAATTTTTATTTTTTTGTAAAGACAGCATCTTGCTGTTGCCCAGATTGGTCTTGAACTCCTGACCTCAAGCAATTTTCCCACCTGGGCCTCCCAAAGTGCTAGGATGACAGGTGGGAGCTGTGGCGTCTGGCCTAAAGTTAGCATTTTAAAATTGTGTGTTTCCAACAGCCACTCTTATGTATGTAAGGTGTATTCCAAGCATAATCTTTTCCCCCTTTCTTTCCTTCACTTTCACATCCTTCTTTCCCAGCCCCCTAAAAAGGCCTTAATGATTTTAATAGTGTAGTCATTGATCAAACTGTTTGCTTGCAAAAGCATCTAGACAATTTTTCTTCCTTGTGAAAACAGCTATATATTACTATATATCATTTTATCTTTTTTTAAAACATTTTATGAGATATAGGGTCTCACTCTGTTAGCCAAGCTGCAGTGCAGTTGTACAATCATAGCTACTGTAACCTGGACTCAAACGATTTTCCTGCCTCAGCCTCCAGAATAGCTGGGACTACAGGCACACACCACCATACCCAGCTAACTTTTAAAATTTTTTTGTAGACATGGGGTCTTGCTACATTGCCCAGGCTAGTCTCCAACTCCTGGCCTCAAATGATCCCCCTGCCTCCTAAAGTGCAGAGATTATAGGTGTAAGCCACCACACTTAATTGTTATCCTAATTTCAAAAGAAATGAAAGAGATAATGTAAAAATTATGACAAAACCAATACCCAAACCACAAAAGACTTTAAAGACTAAGTAACTATGTGTATATTGTTCCATATAACAAAGAATTGATAGTAAGGGAAATGAAAGAGGACAAAATATTTGTTGATTTCCTGCATAAGCATTAGGTTTTTTAATGAAATTGATTGTTTACAATGGAGGTTTTGAATTTGACATTCCAGATTTGGTTAAGTTGGTGGGAGAGGAGAGGTATTGACAGAAACACTGTTTACTTCTGTATAGATCAAAAGGGAAATTTCAGCATTATGGGGTACTTTGTTTTAGCTGATTTGATTATGTTGTTTATTTAGCACAGGAGGGGTACGATGGTAAGAGTCCTTCCTTCCAGAGATAAAAATATTCTCTTCATTGCTTTTAAAACATTTAAATCTCTGTGAGATTTTATGAACTGGTCTGTGGACATAGAGTACAGTTTAGCACTGTATAAAACATGCCTCCAGTTAAAGAATGCAGATGCCTTGTGCAGTGCACCAGTGTATTTATTTGTGGTCAAGCTCTGACCACAAAAGCTGTGACACAAGCATCAGCTTTGTGTGTATCTTTAAATTCTTGACTTTTTTCTGACACCAAGAATACATATTTATATATATATTTATTGGAAAAATTATGGAATATAAATTAATATTTGACAGCCTGAGTTGATCAGGTGAATTTACTGGAAATGGAAAGGAAAACTTCCTTTAATAGCCCTAAAGGCAATAATAAATTTTTATATTGTTTTCACTATTTTATAACTCAGAAAACTGTAACAACCAAGGCTTTCCAGTTAAAAGAATCACTGTTTTAGGACAAATTATGAGAAGAAGTATATTTTCTTTGGGGAACTTTTCTCTTGTCATTACTGTTACTATACTGGAGGAATGGTACTTACGCTTTTGGTAGCATAAATCTAGTGGCCTGACATGAAAAACTATTAAAAAGTTATTCTGAGGCTGGGTGCGGTGGCTCACGCCTGTAATCCTAGCACTCTGGGAGGCCGAGGCGGGTGGATAGCTCAAGGTCAGGAGTTCAAAACCTGCCTGAGCAAGAGCGAGACCCCGTCTGTACTATAAACAGAAAGAAATTAACTGGCCAACCAAAAATATATGTAAAAAAATTAGCCGGGCATGGTGGCGCATGCCTGTAGTCCCAGCTACTTGGGAGGCTGAGGCAGAAGGATTGCTTGAGCCCAGGAGTTTGAGGGCAGCAGAGTGAGACTCTTTCTCAAAAAAAAAAAAAAAAAAAAACCAAAACTTTTTTGAAAGATAATCACAAACCAGAACGTGCATTTGGAAAACTGAAGATACACCTTCACGATAAAAATAAAACAAGAAGTATCAAAGTGAAATGTCAGAGATATCAACTGTCAAACTTAGTACTTTTGGAAATTGGACATTTTGTACTTAATATCCTAATATTACTGTTTCATTTGCCTTGAGATATAAGGGAAGGTGGGAGTGGGATAAGTTAAATCAAAAGAAATGGAAGAATTTTGTAAATTCTCAGATGTAATTGGAAACCAACATTTCTTTCCAAGTATCCATATTTGGCCCACATTATATATAGGGGTTTTTGATTGGTCATTTTAGTTTCTTTTCAAGAGAACCCTTTGGAGTAAGTAGCATAGTATTTTTTTCCTCTTGTACTGGATATATACAAGGAAACTGACGCAGTGAGAGGTTCCATGCATGTGTGTCTGTCTGAACTAAATTTTAAACCTAAATCTGTTTGACTTCAAAGCTCAGCCTCTTTTCAGTGTAGCAAGCTTCCAGAAGTAATATATGTAGGTATGGCTGTGTAGTTTTCATTAATTGAACAAGGATCTTTAAAAACATAGTAGTTTTTAAAATCCAAAGTATTGTACTGTCTTACATACTATGGGAAATACCATAGTAAAGGACCCACCCTCCTCAGAACTTAGTATCTAGTTAAGCAAACAGGCAAATGCACCAGGCAAATGAGTTGTGGTTGATTGATCTACATACCACTGAATGCCAGCAAAACTCATACCAAAATTCAATCAGTGTGATTCACTGTATGAGCCTATGCCAGATAAGCATTCTTAGACAGAAGGTCAGTCTTCAACTAGACTTTTTATTTCTTAGCTCACAGCAATAAATAAAACTGTAAATGTGTCATGTTACTAGATAATTTCTTTGTGTTCTAGTTGCTAGGGTACTAGTGAACAAAATAGGCCAAAATTCCCGCCCGCATGGGCTTTATATTTTAGAGATGTAAGAAGGACAGCAAATAAAATCAAATAAATTAAACTTAGAATGTATAAATTAAGTATATAGAAAAGATATGTTGGCTGATAAGTGCATGGTGAAAAATAAAACAGGCTTGGGAGGATGAAGGTGAAGTTTGGATAATAACAATTTTACATGGTCAGAATATCTGTTTCTTTGAGAAAGTGATATTTGAGCAAAGATGTCAGTTAGGTGAGCAAGCATATATTGTAGACATAGGGTAAGAGTGTTCTAGGCATTGGAAGCAGGCAGTGTAAAGGCCCTTGGGCAGGAGCTACCTGGCATAGTTGAAGAATAGCAAACAGTCTCATTTACAAGTATTTGGATTGGTGGGGAAGAAGGGTCATGTGAGATGATAAGGTAGCTTGTGGGCCACTGTAAGATTTTAATACGTTTTTTAAGTGAGGTGGAGGCAGTGGAAATGTTTGAGCAAAAAGAGTGGCAAAGTGTGACACACACACATACATGTATATGTATAAGTTTTTAGAGATGGGGTCTCTGTCACCCAGGGTAGAGTGCAGTGGCACAATCATAGCTCACTGCATCCTTGAACTCCAGGGCTGGGCTAAAGTGATCCTTGTGCCTCAGCCTCCCGAGTATATAGAATTATAGGCACCCATCACCTCGCCTGGATAGTTTTGTAAATTTTTTTGTAGACACAGGGTCTTGCTATGTTGCCTAGGGTGTTCTTGCATTACTGACCTCAAGCTATCCTCCCTCCTCAGGGTCCCAAAGTGCTGGGATTAAAGGCATGAGCACTGCGCCCAGTGTGACTATATTTTTAAGGTCTTTTTCAATTTTTTTTATTTTTAAGGTCTTATTCTAAGTATTAGATTGAGCATACACCTCCATCTAGAAGTTGTTAAATTAGTCTATTATTTAGATAACTTATGTAATGTATTTGAATATCAAAGAAACTTCACTACATCACTAAAGCTTTTATTATAAAGCTTTTTTAAGGATTTTATTAAACAGCTTTATTAAATTTTTATTTACTTGACCTGGAAATGAAACAAAATAGCCTTTCTGCTAATGTGTTTATTATAGCAAACCTACTGAAATATTGATAGGGTAGCACAGTGAAATCCTGTATACCTGCCAGTTAGGTTCAACTTTGCCATATTTATCTATCTAGCTATCTAAATAATTTTTTTATTATATTATATTTGGTGAATTATTTCAAAGTAAGTTGAAGACATGATTCTTTGCACCCTAAATAATTCACCATTCATTTTTTTAAGGATATTTTCGTACCATAACTATCACCATACATACATCTTAGCCCCTTTTTATGATTTCGCTCCTTTCCCTCAAGAGAGATGGAATATGCATGCACAGTCAAGGGTCTGTCAGAGCCTTTTTGTTGTAATCCTCATTTGTATTTTCTGATGCCAAGTATTGGTTTCATTTGTTTTGCTGTATTTTAATTTGAGTTTAGAGAAATTAGAGATATTCAGATAATTGATGTGTTTTCCTTATAGTTAACTATGCTTTATGGGAAAACAAAATCACAAATAGAATGATGATTCTTTTATATCAAGTAGATTGTCTGCTATGCCTCCTTAGCAGCCTATAGAATACAGGGCTCCAAGAAGTACATTTTGACCCAGTTGTCACTCTTGTGTGGAGGAACCCAACTAATTATTCCTAGTTTTCCTTTTTTTTTTCCTCTTGCAACAGGGTCTTCTTGGTCACTTGCCTCAGCTAGAGTGCAGTGACATCTTCATAGCTCACTGCAGCCTCACACTGCCATGCTCAAGTGATCCTCCTGCTTCAGCCTCTCTAGTAGCTGGGAGCTACCAGGAGCTACCACATGCAGCTAATTTTTCTATTTTTCGTAGAGATGGGATCTGGTTTCTCAGGCTGGTTTCTGATTTCTCAGCCTGGTTTCTCAGGCTGGTTTCAAACTCCTAGCCTCAAGAGAACCCTCTGCCTTGGCCTCCTAAAGTGCTAGGATTACAAGCATGAGCCACCATGCCTGGCCCATTTCTAATTTTGAAGAAGGTTAAGGACTAGTCTCTCATCCATGATAAGATCAAGAAGAGTATCCTGACAGTAATAATATCAAAAAGGTCACTTTCTAGGAATATAAATCCCAGAAGTGAGTGTTAGAATTCTTGCCTTGGATAGTATTTATAGCTTATAAATAGCCTCATTCTTGTTCACCATGAGGATTTCCATAGAGTTATTTTTAAAGTCAGGCACTTCTAAAACACCATATATTAAAAAAAAACCCTAGGCCAGGGCACTTAACAAAAATGTGGAACAGTATTTGATCATCAGACTTAATGTGGAGTGGGCTTCTGTCTTTGTCTTTGTTACTTAAGGAGATGTTTTGGATTTATTTAAAGAATCAAACTTTGGAGCAGCTCATAAGTGAACATGTAACCTCTAAGGACTGGCTAGGATTTAAATGACTTTCCTAATGACTCATATTTAGTCGGTAAAAAGATGTATATTTTCAGGAAGAAATTGGCTTTCATTATATAATTGTCTGCCTTTTGGGAACTGTTTCATCAAATTGTAATAGGCATTCTGTTTTGCTTGAAATATACCTCTTGCTGTGGGCAATTCATGTCATATAACATACAGTTAACATCCTCTAATAATTGAGGCTATTTTTTGTACTACATTACACACACTTGAAAAATTAATTCCAGTGTTGGAAGGTTGGAGATGAGTATAGTATTAATTGTTCAAGGAGGACTGTGCGTAGGAAATGCTGAAAGAATTAGCACAGGAAGGTACATAATTTTAGACTGGTAGTCTTCACAAAGTATAATTTAAGCTTAACGTTGAAAAAGAGGTTTAAAATGTGACTGAGCAATTTGGAGCCAATATTCAATTCTGTACAACTGTGTGGACAAAATCACAGATACAGAAATGGTAGGTTATTCAGAGGGTGGGAAGAAAACCAGGTTGGCTACAACATAAAGTTCAAATAAGGACATGGAAAGAGTAGCCTACAAAGGTAGGTTCTAGCTAGGTTATAGATATTGAGATGCAAAACTTGTGAGTTTGGCCTGTATATTGCTGGCTTTATGGAATACTTAAACTTTAATTTAGGGAATGATATAACCAGTCTGCCGGAAGTGTTGAGCTGGTTCCTGCCATGTGCCTTGTCTATATTTTCAGGGAGAATGGTTGTATGGAGTACATTCTGTTTTGCTCTGACAAGACAGAAATCAATTGTACTAGCAGTTCTGAAACTTTTTCATCTCAGGACTGCTATATACTCTTAAAAAATACCAAGGAGCCAAAATGCTTCAATTTATATGGATTATGCCTGTTGATATTTACTGTACAGATGTTCATCAACTTTCAGCGGGATTTCATCATGGTAAACCCCTTGTAAGTTGAAAATATCGTAAGTCGAGAATGCATTTAATACCTCTAACCTACCAAACATGATTTTCTTTTCTTTTTTTTTTTTTTTTTTTTAGACAGAGTCTCACTTTGTTGCCCGGGCTAGAGTGCCGTGGCGTCAGCCTAGTTCACGGCAACCTCAAACTCCTGGGCTCAAGCAATCCTCCTGCCTCCCGAGTAGCTGGGACTACAGGCATGTGCCACCATAGCCCGCTAATTTTTTCTAAATATTTTTAGTTGTCCAATTAATTTCTTTCTATTTTTAGTAGAGACGAGGTCTTGCTCTTGCTCAGGCTGGTTTCGAACTCCTGACCTGGAGCGATCCTCCCTTCTCGGCCTCCCGGAGTGGTAGGATTACAGGCATGAGCCACCATGCCCAGCCCAAAACTGAAGAACTTTTAAAAGAATTCGTAAGTGCACATTCATTCCTTTAGTTGTCAGAGAGATGATTTCATCATGCTTAGTACAGCCTCAGACTCAACATTTGTATGAGAATGAGAGTCAAAAGGCAAATAACATCTTAAGTATTATTATGAAAATAGTTTTGACTTTGGAGGCCTCATGGTACCTGGACCACACTTTGTGAATTGATGAATTAAATAAACATGCCCTTGAGGAATATCCAATTTTGAAGGGGGTGGATATTATTATTAAAGAAATATAGCTATGGGGGCTCATGGAAAAGAAACATAATCAGTTTTGCTTGGGTCAGGTGGGGAACACTTTGCAAAGGAGGCAACTTTTAAAACAGGAGTGAAAAAGGGAAATGAAATGAATGTGGGTGGCATATTCTAGAAGGAATACCAAGAGGTGTGAGGGGAGCAGGTACTGTGGCCAAGTGCAGCTCTAGAGATGGGCATGGGGCTGATTTTGAAGGGCTTTTTTTTACCTTACGGACATTAAGAAGTCATCAGAGAATAGAAGTGGCATGATTGTTCCTGTTAGAAAGTAGCTGCTAGTAGTTTAAAAATGAGGTAAAGAAAATGGAAGAAGTTCCCACTAAATAATCATAGTTGCTTTTCAAGGAACTTCATTGCTCATTTATAACATACTTTTATTAAAAACAACTATTTTGCAAGCATTTATTTCTCTTCTCTAGTCTAACTTTCCCTATTCCTTCAACTCTTTATGAAATGGTTTCTAGACCTTTACTCATACTGGTTTTCCTAATAACCACGTTACTATTAATAGAATGTGTTTAGTGTGTGGCCCGCTACTTTATGTTATGTGCCTTCTTCTTTAAGTTGGGGTTTTTCTTTATTCCTTCTAATTATCCTCTCTTTAACTCTGTGGACATGAGTCAGAGTATACATTTGTGGGGAAGGATTCTCAACCTGCTGGTTTATCAACACCAACAAGATGAATGTGGGATGAAATGGAGAGGCTGCAACCTCTTAAGGTTTATGATTCTGATCAGAGTTCAGACCAAGGAGAGCCTGTTTTTCCTCACCCCCCCGCCCCCCCCACCCCCGTCTTCGTCTTCTTCTTGACAGAGTCTCACTCTGTTGCCTGGGCTACAGTGTCGTGGCGTCAACCTAGCTCACAGCAACCTCAAACTCCTGGGCTCTACAGGCATGCGCCACCATGCCTGGCTAATATTTTTTTATATATTTTTAGTTAGCCAATTATTTCTTTCTATTTTTAGTAGAAACGGCGTCTCGCTCTTGCTCAGCCTGGTTTCGAACTCCTGACCTTGAGCAATCCACCCGCCTCAGCCTCCCAGAGTGCTAGGATTACAGTCGTGAGACACCACGCTTGGCCTATTCTTCTTTTTTTCAAGAAGATGCGTGTTTAGAAAAACACTCTTCAAGCCACGTTTTTCTCCTGCTCTCACACCTCAATAATCATTAACACAGAAAAAGACTTCTGCAACCAAATGTGAGGTCTTTTTCCCACGCACTAAGCAGTAGACACCAAATGGGTGTCCTCTAATTAATTTAGTTTTGACACTATCTAAGTAGAGATAGCGTCAGATTTTACACGATGAGGGCTCGGTCCCGAAGACTGCCTCCCTCCCCACTAGTCCTGAGTTCCTAAGTCCAAGCCTTCAGAACTTTGGACCAACCAGCTATTGTTGGGGTTCTTTTGACCCCCCCCCTTCAGATTTCATGAACTTGTTGAAGCAGTTCATAGAACACAGGGAAGCATTTAATCTTACTGGATTATTATAAAAGATATTACACAGGGTACAGATGAAGAGATGTGTAGGGTGAAATACGGGGAGGGGGTACCGAACTTCCATGCTCTCTGGGGTGTACCACCCCCCAGAAACCTCCATGTGTTCAGCGATCCAAAAACTCTTCAAGCCATGTCCTTTGTGTTTTTATGGAGACTTTATTATAGAGATATGTTTAGAGATATGTTTGACAATCATATAAAAGTATAATTAAACAAAACACTAAATCTAAACCCAATAAGGCATGTCTATGCAGACTTTTTTTTGACTTCTCAACATAACATTCTTTCCTTTAAAATATGGGGCAGGACCCTCCCTGGAATGAGGGTCTTTTGACTCACAGTCAGATTAGAGTCCTGCCTTAGAAAGGTTTTAAAAAGTCAAAAAAGACAAGGATTAGTAAAATTATGAGCCAAAAACCATAGACAAAAATCAATATATATGTCATAACATAATATCTAATAATAGCTTCAATAAATCTTAACAGAATAAAAACCACTTTATATACTCTTTTACATAGCATCTTGAGAAAAACACAACACATAATTAAGCTCTTAATAGATATCTCCTTAAAAGTTTGAACACTGAGTTAGGTGTGCTTATGCACACTTACAGTGCCTTACTTAGGAGGCTGAGGTGGGAGAACCACTTGAGTCCAGCAAGTTCAGCCTGGGCAATGTATTGAGACTCCATCTGTTTTTTTGTTTTTTTTTTTAAATAAAGTCTGAGCACTGTCTCTGGGTGTTTCCACTTTCACAGGTTCTGTCTTTTACTGCACCATCATCATATAAATTGATATTAATATTATGTAAGTATTCATCTTGGGATCATAGCTAATTAAAGAGTTGATATCAAATTTGGCTTGCCTTACCATAGAGAAAGTGAGTGTGGAATGTGGACCTACAGATCGTAGGTAGTCATTTCAAAAGCAGATCTCTTCGTAAAATAAAAATCCTATTGCATTTCTACCACGTAATACTTAGTTTGTAATTAAGCTAACTCACCTAAGGTGACCTAATGTATATTCAGTTAAGAGTAACCTGTAATGTATCTTAATACAGGTTATGTATTTCATCTCATCTATCTAAGAATTGCAACATTACCAATAATTTGAATCATTATGTTCCTTTTATATCTCTTCCTCTCACCTTCCCACTTCCAGCACTAAGAATCCTAACTTTTGAATGTCATTTTAAGTACTTTTTAAATGAGTTGTATTACAGACATAATATATGGTAGGTGTAATTTTGCTTGTTTTTAAGCTCTGTAAAACATGATTTATTTAAACTTCTGAGACTGACTTTTTTTCTCTTTCTTTTTTTTACTCAGTATTAAGGTTTCAAGATTTATCCATGTAGTTGCTTTATTCATGTATCCATTTTCACTGCTGTAAAATGTTCTGTTGTATGACTATAATTCAATATAATTATCCATTTTTTTATTGAATGGAAAATTTTATTTTTTTCATTTTTGCTATGTCAGGTATGCATGGATAGTATTATGTATGCCTCACTGTGCACATACACAGGGTTTGTCTTAGATGTAGTGTTGTTCAGAGTGTGGTTGGTAGACTGGCTGACATATCAAGATAAAGAGTTTGCATCAGTAAGCTCACTATTGTTTGATTCAGTTATTTCTTCGTCAGATGAATTTCTCAAAGGAGTATTGAACATTCTTATTCAACTGTTTTATTGTGGACTGGTCCTGTGGGTAACAGGGTAGCAATGTTTTAGGAACTGACAGTTTTGTCCCCAAAGTGTATGTGCCATTTTATACACCAGCAACCCTTGACCTAACACTTCCTGGTGTTAGACTTTCTGCTGATCATTATGGTCTTAAATTACTTATCTCTCATAGCAAATTTAAGTGGAATATCTTTCCTTAGGTTTATTGGTCATGTGTACTTGTATAAAACAACAGAATAGTGTCTTGCTCACTTTTCTATAGTATTTTGTCTTTTTTCTTTATTAATCTTACATATTAATCTTTTATGAGTTACTGCCCTACATCTGTTTTCTTCCATTTTGTTACTTGTTTCTTCTTTCTTTTTGAAGAGTTTTAATGAGAAGTCCTTGATTTTAATAATTGTGTTAAGTTTGTCTGTTCTTGTTATCACTTAGTGTGTCTTCTTTAAGGTATTATTCAAATTTTGTCTTTTCACATCTTTATCCAGAATTTACTTTGTTTTTATATCAAAATGCTGTTGGTTTTATGTGTTAGTTTTATAGGTCACCAGCTTGCTAAACCCTGTAATTAATAAATATCGTTTCTGCAGATTATTATAGTTTTATTGTCTGTAAATTTTAATGGTTTTCTTCTTTCCAGTCTTCTTTTAATTTCTTTTTCTTAATTGTATTGGATTTGACTTCTGTGACTGTATTGAAGGGAAGTAGTAATACTGGTATCCTTGTCTTGCTCTTAATTTTAAAGGAAATACTATTGCCATCTCTCTATGAAGAATGACATTTGTTACAGGATTTTGGGGGAAGAAGTTGGGGGAGATGGGGTCTTGCTCTGTTGTCCGGGGCTAGAGTGCAGTGGTGTCCTCATAGCTCACTGCAGCCTCAACTCCTGGGCTCAAGCGATGGATCCTACTGCCTTAGCCTTTCAAATAGCTGGGGCTTTAGGTGCATGCCACCACACCCAGCTAATTTTTCTATATTTTGTGAAGACGGGGTCTTGCTTGTGGTCAGGCTGGTCTGGAACTCCTGGCATCAAGTGATCCTCCCTCCTCAGCCTCCCAAAGTGCCTTGCCAGTCCTGTTGTAGGACTTTTGTTAACAGTCTTTTTGGGGATCAGGAACATCTATTGTCATTTGATTTGTGAAGCAAGGTTATACTGGCCTCATAGAGTAAGTTAGGGGACATTCCCACATTTTTTATTCTCTGGAAGAGATTATAATTACTTTTTCCCTAAGAGTTTGGTGGAATTCCTGAGTAAAAAAACATCTGGACCTCTGTTTTTGTTTGTTTTAAGTTTTTTAGTTATTTCAGTTTTTCTAAATGTCTGTTTTGGTGTCGTGTGTTGGGTTTTCATGACAGTGCCTGTCTTCTACTCTAGAGTGTAGTGGCACACTCAGTGCTCACTGTAACCTCGGACTCCTGGGCTCAGATGATCCCCCCACCTCAGACTCCTGGGTAGCTGAAACTGCGCCACCACACCCAGTCAATTTTTTCTGTTTTTAGTAGAGATGGGGGTCTCACTTAGTCGTTCAGGCTGGTGTCAAACTCCTGGCTTCAGCAATCCTCCTGCTTCAACGTTCCGAAGTGCCACTGCACCCGTGTTTTGTCTTGTTTTGTTTTGTTTTGTTTTCTTATATATGTTTCTCTTAAGTACTACTTTTACTGATTCCTAAAATTCAGTGTGTTTCCAGCCACAGAAAAATTTATATTTTAAAGGTCAAATTTCATTGGATCGTGGTTAGAGAAATTGATCTGTATGATAGTGATTAATTGAAATTTGTGAAGACTCACTTGATGACCTAATTTGTGATCACTATTTTTAAAATGTTTTGTGTGAGCTTCAAATTAACATGTATTATTCTCTAATTGGTGAGTGTACCACCATTTTGCATATGTACATTAGAACCATCTTGCTGTATTCACATCTCTGCCATATATCTTAATTGAGAGGTGGGTGCAAATCCTCCCCTATGGTATATATTTTTATTTTTTCCCTGCCATTTTCAGAGTGTTTTTTTTGTTTTGTTTTGTTTTGTTTTTGTTTATTTTTTGAGACAGAGTCTCACTCTCTTACCTAGGCTAGAGTGCTGTGGCATCAGCCTAGCTCACAGCAATCTCAAACTCCTGGGCTCAAGCGATCCTCCTGCCTCAGCCTCTCAAGTAGCTGGGACTACAGGCACATGCCACCGTGCCCACTAATTTTTTCTATTTTTAGTTGTTGTGGCTAATTTCTTTCTATTTATAGTATAGACGGGGTCTCGCTCTTGTTCAGGCTGATCTGGAAGTCCTGAGCTCAAGCAATCTTCCCGCCTCAGCCTCCCAGAGTGTTAGGATTACAGACATGAACCACCAAACCCGGCCCCCTCAGAGGGTTTTTTCTTATATAGGTTGACACTATTTTATTACATTACTAAAAGCGTAGAAAATTAATAATTTTCTCATGTGATATAATAGTTTTCTCATATAATTTGTTCATATGTGCCTCTTGTATTGTGGTGAACATGGTGTGTGTCCTCTTCAGCCAGAATGTGATGCTCTTGAGATTTCAGTGAGTATCTGGCTCAGCAGTGTTTACCCAGTACCTGATTCAAAATATATACTAGTTAAATGTCTGTCAAATTATAATGGTTTATTTTTAGTTTTTTGCCTTTTTTACTTAAAATGTTTTGAACTTTTTATACATACAGAAAAGTGAAAATCCTAAGCCTAGTGCTTTTCCACAAATTAAGCTTTCATGTAAGCATATTCTTTTACTTGTAGAAGGTGCTGAAGAGGAAAAAATGGAAGCGGACCCCGATGGTCAGCAGTCTGAAAAGGTAAAGTTGGTTTGAATTGTCTCACAACAGAAAAGCCACAGAGAGCGTGCCTTTCAGAGGCTAATGGTTTGGGATTTTTGTTATCTTTCGATAACAAAAATCGAAAACCTAAGGGTAGGGGGGACTCAAATAAATAGTTCTGTTAGCCACATGAACTTTGCTGGTTTAAGCTATAGTTCTCTGAAGGCATAATGTGTTTTTCATTTATTCATGGGGTGAAGATACGTCCATTCCCTATCCTTTTCTTTCGTGCCCCTTTCAGGCACAGTTGTGAATAAGAAATACAAGTTGTAGTTCTTCTGAATAACGAATTGTAGGATTTAGGTCCTGTACTTGTACCCAGAATAGAATGACAGAATAGTAAGTGATTTTTGTAGGAAGATTAACTGCCAGCAGAAGAACACGTAGAAAAGAATTTATGAAGCTGGGTATGGTGGCTTGTGCCTGTAGTCATAGCTACTCCAGAGGCTAAGGCCTTGGCAGGAGGATTGCTTGAGCCTCGGACTTCGAAGCTACAGTGAGCTGTGATCATGCTACTGTACTCCAGCCTGGGCAACAGAGGGAGACCCCTATCTCAAAAAAAAAAAAAAAAAAAAAGGAATTAGTGAGTAGCTGACATTTGGGATAGGTTTTGAAAAGCAAATAGAACTATACAAATTGAAATGGAAGATAGGGAATCAAAAGATTCCAACTGGCGGGGGAGGAGAGACACTAAGAGTAGTATGTGAACAGCATGAAAGTGCCCAGTTTGTTTGTGGCCCAGTCCCTGTTTCATAAGAGACTGTAAATGCAAGGTGAGCTAGGCAGAATAGTACTTTACAGCCTCTTCATAATCAGAGTCTGGGTCTTTGTATTCTTTATACTGTTATAGCACGTACTGAGCAGTCAGTATTTCAGTGAATATACACAAGCAGGGATTTAAGGTCTTGATTACATGTAGTATTCTAAAATTCTATATAAATAAGGGGAAGGAGAGGTTAATAAATTCAATTACAATTCCTACAGTGTTCCAAAAACCATGCTTTGTACTTTACATTTATGATTTGATTTAATTTGTGAAGTCATTTTATAGTCTGTCCATTTTATAGGCAATGTTACATAATTTGTTTAAGGTCACAGATACTTAAAAATCAACAAATGATACCAAATGCTAACCGGAAGAATTGAAGTTTTCAGTCCCCAAAGCATGCTCACTGATGCTCTGTTGTGGCTCTTCCTTATGTTTTTAATCAATAAATAATATCAATTAATTCCTCTGACATTTGTTTTGGGAATTGAAACTGTGGCTTTATAGCAGAGGATGCAGAGAGAAGGGACTGTGTGCTTTGGGAGGCATATTATCTTGTGAGCAATAAAGTGTTGAGACAGTAAAAAATATTTCTATGAATTTTTTAATTTCTTTTCCAGCTCTTCTCTGCAAGTCTCTTCTGAATCTAGTCCACTTTTTGCCAAAAATAGTGGGATCTTTTTTATTCTAAGATAGTATTACTCGTAAAGGGCTGATTTTGCTCACTCCCTGTCCTCTTGTTTTGTACCCGTTTCAGGCAGAAAACAAAGTGGAAAATGAAACAGAAGAAGCTGATAAAGCACAAGATGGAGAAAATGAAAAAAACAGTGAGAAAGAACAGCAGGATAGTGAAGTTAGTGAGGATACCAAATCAGGTAATTTGAGGAAACTCCTTAGATATTATTATGTAAAACTGTAAAAAGGCACTGCAAAAATGTGGTATTTTATGTAGAAATATTACCTCATTTATTTTGGATTTATTATTTGGATTTATAATGTATCACTAAGTATGCATTCAAATTTCATGTAGCAGATAGGTACCAGCGCTAATGCAGGTGGCTGTATTTTGCCCCACTGTTTTCTTTACTATATAGATGAACCAGTTATTCCACATGATTGAAGTCATCTCACACACATGCCATTTTTTTTTTCAGTGACAGTTGCTGATGTACCCCATCATGCCTGTCAGGCTCACAGAAGTACTCTGTCCTCAGTGTCTGATTTCCTGCATACCCTAGGCTTACTTCCCAGAGCATTTCATGGACTGATGAACAAATATATGGATCTTAGGCTTAGTTCCCTTAATTCTTCTTTTTTATATCCAAGGGACCTACAGAGAGAGCTTAGATAAATGAAGGGAAGAGAAAGTGTACTATTTAGAAAATATAGCTCAAATACAGGCAGACTTAAATGCATGGAATGATTTGACAAAATTCTTTAAAAAGAAAAAGAAACAGGCATTGTCCTAGTTTGTCATGTGGCAGAGGTAAGAAGTAACAATTGTTTAGACTGAGCACACTGGTAATGAAACTTTCTTATACTTTCAGAAGAAAAGGAGACTGAAGAGAGCAAAGAACTCACTGATACATGTAAAGAAAGAGAAAGTGATATCGGGAAGAAGAAAGTAGAACATGAAATTTCCGAAGGAAATGTTGCCACAGCCGCAGCAGCTGCACTTGCCTCAGCTGCTACCAAAGCCAAGGTTTGCTCCTGACAGCCTTTTTCCAGTGCTCTCTTAAGCCATGAATGGTCATATTGTTTTTAGTTAATTAAGAACATTTAGTATAAAGAGCCTTGCTCCCAATAGGAGATGACTATTTGGTTGAATGGCATTTCTAGGTTAAAAAATCCACAAGTAGGAGGATGATGATAGAAACAGTAGATCCAGTCCTAGAGGGTGACTTTTTTCATTCCGTTCATTGTGTCATTTAGCCTTGTGAATACTACAGAGATTGGAGGCAAATTTCAAAGTCTTTTTTTAGGGACTGATTGTCTTTTTGTTTATAGTTTGCCTGGAGGACTTGTCTTGGACTATTCCAATAATTTCTACCAGATTGAAATATTTATCATTTTTTAAGGCAGAAATCTGTTTCCTTGTCTAAGTACTTCACCCTGATCTTACAGACTGAAAGGAGGGAGGGAACCTAAAATAGCTCTTTTTTTTCTTGAATTTGCCAGCTTTTCTGGGGGTGGTTTTTTCTATTTATAACATAGTATCGGCTGCACAGCATTTTTAAGAAGACAAGAGAGTGTTATTTTCCTCACTTTGTGTTAATTTAACATTTTAAAGAATTCCAAACATGAATATGTAAAGTTAAAAAATTTTTTTTCACCTGTTTTTCATTCTACCTCCGAAGTAGTTTCCTTCCATTCCTAGGTCATCACATTTCAAGAAACAGTGATTGCTAGAATATTCCCAATCATTTAACCTGAGCTGTTCTTGATCCACTGGTGAAGATGCTCTGGCATGGTTTTTTATTTCCCATTCATCTACTGTGATCTACTTCTCTAAGTGTTGAATCTGTAGAACATGATTTATAACAGACCCATAAGTGAACCAATTCAAACCATAAGAGCACTGTTGTAAATGTCTACCCATATGACATAGATCCAGCCATTGGGTGGGAGGGATGTTTACAGGCCACAGCAGACATACACCCCACATGATTGTTATCATTACTATAGCTTGAAGTCAAGCATATTCATACTTGCCAGCCTCTTCCAAAGATACCTCCCAAAGATACCTCCTGATCTTTATGATTCTTTAGCTAATTTTAGGCATTCTGTCTTCTCTACTAACCACTACCTCTAGGCAATTTTGATGCACACTCTTCCTTAAGTGACTGCTAATGTAATCTGACTATTATTTTGCATATATCAGGTTTTGGTCCTTCATTGGCCACATCTTTTTGAGTCTGTCTGTCTTCTGCCACAGTGGACTGTTAGGGCACCCCTTTGTCTCCGAGTTGTCCGTTTTTTTTTTTTGTTTTTTTTTTTTTGAGACAGAGTCTCACTCTGTTGCCTGGGCTAGAGTGAGTGCTGTGGCGTCAGCCTAGCTCACAGCAACCTCAAACTCCTGGGCTCAAGCAATCCTTCTGCCTCAGCCTCCCGAGTAGCTGTGACTACAGGCACACACCACCATGTGCAGCTAATTTTTCT